>JABUQX010128368.1:0-22500 GCA_015478945.1 Trachelipus rathkii
ATTTAAATATATATTTAATAACAATATTAATAAATTTATAATTAAATATATAATATTAATATTATAATATTATTTAATTTTAAATAATTTATATTAAATTATATAATTATGTAAAATTATAATTAAGAATTAAATTTTACAATTTAAATATTTTATATTAATATTAT
This sequence comes from Trachelipus rathkii, assembly GCA_015478945.1. Classification (NCBI taxonomy): domain Eukaryota; kingdom Metazoa; phylum Arthropoda; class Malacostraca; order Isopoda; family Trachelipodidae; genus Trachelipus; species Trachelipus rathkii. Next base: position 168 of record JABUQX010128368.1, read on the forward strand.
TTTTAATACATTAATATTTAATATTAATTTAATTAATTAATATTTAAAATACTCTAATTAACCAAGATAATTAGTATTTAATAATCTATAAAAATATAAGTTAATTAATTTAAATAATTATTAAAATAATTATATTAATATTAATTTAATTTGACAGTTAGTGTGGAGAAATATAAAGATCAAATAATTTGCACTAAATTATTTATAATATTAATTACTAATTTATTAATACGACTAATTTAATTAATATATAATTAAAAATTATGAAATATATTTAAATTAATTATATAAATAATATATTATATATATAATAATTTAATTATTAAATATTTTATATAATTTATATAAATTTTTAATTAATATCATTAAATATTAATTATATAGATTTAATTATTAACTAATATGATATTTAATTTAATTAATATATCATAATAATTATTATAATAAATTAATATATTTAATAAATACGTATATATTGGCAAATATTAATTATTAATATTATTATTATAATTAATTATTATTATATTAATAAATTATATTAAATATTATTATATTAATTTAATGAATCTCTGTATGTGAATTGATTTAGCACCTATGATGTTGTTGCTGAGAATATATTACGACGGCTGGGATTAGATTAATTATTCACATGAATAAGTATAATAAAAGTGGATTTGATGATTAATTTATAGAGTGATAATAATTTGCCTTAGTAGTATTTAGAGTATAATTGATGTATAGTACTTGGTCAGAGCGGTAGAAAGTAGTTAATAATGGTGGCATAATAGGAAGTGAAGGGGATCAGGAATTTTATGGTTGAAGTGTGAGTTATAAGTTTGAATGAGTCCTAGGGGTTTAATATCCTATTCATAGAGGGCAAGGGATGGCACCCACGATATATACTCGTTGTACCGAAGATGCTATTGTAAGTTTTTTGTTGGGATAGGTTTTGTTGCTTCACCTGATAGCTAACCGTAAAAAGAGAACGCTTGCAGGGCAGATAGATAATTTTTTATGACTTTGGAGAGCCGTAGTTCTTAAGTAAAGGGTATAAATATAGAAATATAGGGGGGGAGGCAGGATAAGTGCTCATATGTTATCTCTCAATTTAATATCTTTATAACTCAGATCCATATTGCGTCTATTCTTCTATTCGCTCTCTAATAGCTTTTCTGATTACTCCAGTGCAATTGATTCTGTTTTGGGCTTTAACAAAGTAAAGGGGTAATAATAATTTCATATTTCACAGAAAAAGACGAAATATTAGTGCGTGTGAGAAGATGTAATTAAAATAAACGATGAGATAGAGTGGGCTGGATGGGTGGCCGCATGATGGGTCCATGCCACCCTCCATTAAACCCTTAAGGATTGCCATTTAATTAATAGATTTGATATCAATAAAGTATTCAAAAACGATAGAAAACTATATAACACATTCTGTAGATAAATATGATTAGATGATGATGAAGTATTAAGGATATGTAAAATAATGATATATTAGAAGAGTGATCCTTATTACTTATTGAATGCGGATGACTTGGTTTTGTATGGCGGAATATCTTGAAGAGAGTTTTGAGATAAGGATTGTATGATGGATTTGCTAAGAGTGGATGTTAATAAACGATAGGGTATTTTGAAAGTTAAACGTAGAATAGAGTAGGTAGTTATGGTTGTGAAGTTGAGAGACAGTCCTAGGTGGGTAATTAGTATGATACTGGTATGGTTAGGTACTAACTGGATAATAAGTGTCTGAATTTATAATACTTAATAACTTTAGAAATTAATATTGTTTGAATGAATAGAGAACAGGATGTATGCATATATGTTATAGGGTAGATACTGTAACTAGGAATAGATTGGGGATAATTAGATAGGAAGGTATGGCTGGAGCAATTTAATAATCTCTTTGAGTTGGATGTATAAAGTGAACTTAAGTCTTGAGTGCGCTAAGGGTCTTGCATAAGGGTATGGTTAAAAATTGTGTGAATTACTTTAAAGCGGTTAAAAATTTTGGCAAAGCAATAAGAGGTATATTAGATTCTATAAAATACTAAATATAATTACAAGATGGACTAATCTTAGGTGCGTGTTAGGTGTGAGAAGATTGATAAATGAGGAATGAACGCATTAGCGAGTTGTGTGGTATGAAGAAAGGAATAAATAAGAGAATAAATGAAAGTACATTGAGATGGTTTGGTCATGTGGAAGGGATGGATGATAGTCGGTTGGTTAAGCGAATGTATAGTGCTGAGTGTCTGGGAATCGACCGGCTGAGAGACCGAAGAAAAAGTTGATTGAGTCAGTAAAAGAATGTCTGGAGGAGAGGAATGTGAGTTTGGCAGAGGCTAGAAGAAAGGTGGTGCATAATAGGATTAAATGGCTGCTTTTTGTGAGGGTGTATGGTTGTGACCCACCTGGGCCAAGGGATGAACCCTACATTGACGAGATGCCATAGTGAGGGTCGTCGCGATCCCGTGAAGCTCTAGAGTGGATTTTTCTGACTGCGGCGAGCTCTCACTAAAGGGTGTATAAAAGGGGCGGCAAGGCTGGGATTTCTTTTCGACTATGCTTCTTATTTTTCTACTACTTTTCTGTTTCCATTGCATGCTACGCGCCTTACCCCTACCTCAGTCTTTGGGAGAGAAGGTGAGTGATGATGATGATGAGATGATATATATATATATATATTTATATATATATATATATATATATATATATATATATATGACATTTGTGTATTCTATAGATATATATATATATATATATTTTATATATATATTATATTATATTTAGGGCACTTGGGGCCTACTAGGAGAAGATAAAGATGCTGTTCTTTTTTTATTCAATGCACAAAATTGATGAAAGAATCCACAAAAGCCTTGTAGTAATATCATGGCAAAAATAGTTAACATAAATAATAATAAATTGATAATAAAATAATAACAATAAAATAATAAAATAATAGTTTTATAAAATAAAAGAAAAAAATAATTCTATTCTAAAAGAAAACATTACTATATATGTATGTACTGAGTTTAACCCTAATTGTTCCAGATATTTTTATTTCAAAGGAGCAAATCGTCTTCACTTTAATAATAAAATATTTTAATTGCTAACATAAATTTTCAAAAGTAATGAAATTCACTATACCTGCCAGTATAGATGCTTAATACACATAGGAATTATATTAAAAATACAGGAATATAAATATAATACATTCCAATCATACAAGGATATATATATGAAATATATTATCTACACTTTCCAAATAGGCTTTGCAAGGTACTGGACATTAATAATATATCAATGATAACGGTACTTGCGAGAGAAACTGAAAGAAGATACGTTACACTCAGTGAGGTTGAACAAACAGACAGAGTTAGGACGATTCAGAGTAGTGAGGACTCACGGACACTTTTATATTATTGGAAAATTAGCGTGTAGGGCACGAGATTTTACCTACGAGGTACAAAAATGCGCGAAATAGATCATTGGAAAAGTAAGGCGTATTGAAAATATTTAAATGTCGAGATAGGAAAATATAATGCTTGGGTGTATACATGAGCTCACATATAAACGGAAAAAAGGGAAACGTGCGGAAAAAGGAAAGAGAGGGAGGACGAGAGAGAGAGAGAGAGAGAGAGATGGTGGAATTGATGTTTTTAAAAATCAACACGAAAATGGAGCTACTGGTCTGAGAGAGAGAGAGAGAGTAGAGTACGTGTGTTTTTGACTAAACTTCGTAAATGTTTTATCTAATATTTTATTGTGGGAGATTTTCAAATACTGTTACTCAAATTGGAACTATAGCTCAATAAGATAGTATATAATGTACTAGAGAAAGTTCATGGTAACATAGGTAGTGTTGTTGTTGTTATCTGTGCGCGACACATCTTTTATTTATTATATAATATGACAGGACGAAAATGACAGTATAGGTATATACCACGATTTATATCCTGCTAATATGCGAGGTAAAAGGTAAGATATAAAGAGTAAAGAACTTAGGTTGAGGTTACTACGGAGATGGGCTCAGCGGGTAAGGTTATAGTTAGGCGGTAATATCGAGTGAGATGAAGTAAGGAGTAACTATATGGTACGTAGATTAGAAGGGGTAGGGCGGTATTAGGAAGAAAGGAGCTGATTAGAATCATAGCGGAAGGAATAACTAGTAACTATAACTGGAGTAGAGCAAGAAGGAAACTAAGGTAATATATAAGTATATAAATAGGAGTTAAGGGGTCACGTATTAGCTAACGGTGGAGACCTATATATATAAATATAATTATGTCATAACTGAGGATATGTGTGGCTAGATCAAGGCCTCAATCAAGGGAATATTTCCGTAATCACTAAGAAGCAATTATGTATTTATTGAGACATTTGTTTATGGAATACAAAGCTATTGGTCTTATACTTAAATAGTGAGCAGTTAGTTTTGCGCTAATCTTCTTATCGGTTATCCAGTTTGCGCATGCTCGACAGTAATATCGACATTTCTCACTTGAACCGTCCGAAGTTTCAATAAAACTCTGTGTATGTTTCCGATGCTGATATTGCATATTGACTATGGGCAGAAATATAGATGTGTTTTCATTGAGACCGTCCAATTCCTCAGGACTGACAAATGACTCGTGGGAATGATTGTTTAGCCAGCATATGCTTCAGCGGGATTAGTTACGTGAAAAGGATCGACCCGAAAAGTGCCACAAGGACTATGCTAAGCGAATAGGTAATATTGCTGATCTGAGAAATAATCTTCCATGAAGGGCAAATACATTTATGTGTAATATTTTATATTACAATTTGACATACATATGTCAGAAGTGTCAGAGCTCAAGTGTAGATTCAGTGTAGTTTCGAAGTAAATAGATGTAAGAATCACGCTACTCTGCTGATTCGGGAGTCTGAGATGACGGTTTTATATAGCTAACAGTCTACGCATATAAGAATCAGCAACACTGACGAAATCGTAACGGGAATCGCACGGGATCAGCGGATGGCACTGTAACTCGCGAATGTTAATAATATCGTGTGTTCTTAGCACAGCCTATGTATATTGTAAAATTCAGTTCCAGATGGAAGACTATGAACGCGATAATATGATTATAGGACAAATTCAACATCCACGCAGGGAACTTAGCGGCGGGAAGTAATCCGTGACGACTCTAGAGGTTTGCGCTCTTGGATATTGTATTCTTGAAGACAAAGGACAATGCCCACTGACGGAAGCTACAGAGGTGTAAGTAGAACGGAGATATCTCCATAGCATTTCTGTTAATTGGATGGAGTACCCGACATGCCAAGGAGGACGACGGAAGAGTCGCCGACCTTATCCGCATTTCTACTCAGAGGAGTTGCTAACATGAGCCATCAAGAAGATTGGTACACAAGGTTTTCAAGGAAATAGCATGGTTTGGACTCGACACGCCTCGCACATCGGCTCTCCACCAAGCCACGTCACCTAACGCGCGTACCCTGACATGTGCGAGTTTATGAATCTTTCTATTGTATCACTACGGAACCATTCGCCAAGCCAATTATGGGGGGTGCGTACATTAGCGATTGGCATAGCAGGAAAACGGTAATGGAGGCGTCGTTTGGTGGCATATCCTAACCCAATAATAGTGTAACAAACCATGAACATTTGTTTCATTAACAGAGCACTTCAAGGATGAGATTCGAACTGTCTTACCATTGTGGCACTTGGTGCTGTCTGCTTAGACGCACCGGCTATGCCACTAGAGAAGCGGTTGATGTTATTGCCGAAGTATCTGTCATAAAGCTCCACAATGTGATTACATTGTTTGACTAATAACACTCGTTGGAACTGGGGGAAAACAATATAAAAAAGTGAAAGACCAGATATAGGTTGAAAGGCAAGTTTAACATGGATAGATAGATAATGGTATATGGCGTAAATTCGTGCGCAGGTTTTTAAGTGGGCGCTTGATTATTCCCGGTAATCGGACCGAGGAAAACACCTCTGGCTTATATGGAATGATCACACTAGTACAAGGGGCTAATTGGCTTCAAAGCTTTTAGCACCCAGACACTATAATCTATGTAGCTCGCTAGACTATATACAACGCTTCAGGAGGAATAAGAGGTTTTAACACATCGCCATATGAATGTGTATCAGTGTAGAATTCCTCAGATTAATCATAGGTAATCTGTAGTTATCTGGGAGAGGGGCGGGGACAGTTTACCATATCGCCGCCGACAAGAGACGTCTAGAATACGCAAATATTTGCGGAATGCACTTATCAACGGAATTTCTGGAACGACTACCTCTTTGTCATAGAGTACGCACCCCTCTCGTGGCTCGCTGCAATTGCCGAGAGAACGGTCGAAGACACTTATAGCGACGAACTCTCTCACACGGATCAAAAGATGTGTGTACTACCGATGCAGAGGCGAAGGTGATTGCCCAGACTGAACATCGACAAGCAATCTCGTGCGCGTGTTGCAACACATGCATCGCTAATAATACGTTTACACCCCAACGCCTCAGCGGTGTGAGTGCGCGTGGATGAGGCATCGGAGCGCTCTCTTTGCGCCAGTTGGACCTACCACATACTTTATAGAATAATATTATTCAATCTCATGGTACACTTAACTTTTACATAAATTCTTTGGATAGTATTAATCCTTATTTGGGAGTTATTTTTATTAATCTCATTATTATTAGTATAATGATATAATTTAACTTGTTTAGTTCTACGTGATGTATGGTGTACATTATATCATCATATCTACCATTGATAGTCTATATCAATAGTTTTTTTATATTACTTATTATCTTAAATGATACTATATTTACTATACTTTATTATTCATCCGAGTACTTGTCTTAATTCATATTTTAGTTGACTAGGTTACTCGATATTTATTTCTTTATTATTCAAGCATCATATTAAATATTAATATATCTATAATTTGTGTGCAATACATTAAATTGACAGATAATGGTCGGGCTCAGACGGGATAAACTTTGCGTAGGAAAATAGAACACGACATTCGTCGCGCATCGAACGATTCGGGAGTGGTACTAATGAAGGGAATATCGAAATGCATTAGAGTCGCAGAAAATAAGACGCGGAATTCTCGTTGTAACGCTGAATCGTACATTATTTTTATCGGAACGCGTTTACTCGACATAGGATTGTCGCCTGATTCCTGTCTCGAAGTGACTTATTAGCTTCTCCTCTTCGATAACTCGTCGCAGCCATTACTTAGGTGTCTTATGCGGAATATGTATAATATTATCAGACTATGTGTAGGTCATAGATGATTTAATCATAGAGATATAGCTATATATTGGTTTGATATAGGGTGATTAGATTATGCATATTGAGGTAAAACCTGTTCATATTGTATACGGACTACTATTATAGTACCTAATCATGAAAGTTAACGTGCTACCGCTGGGCGCTCTCGCCATATTTGAGAGAAGAAGATTAATTCAGGATAATTGATCGCTCCATATAAATAAGCTAGACAAGTTTGTGTAGGTGTTCTAACACGAGATTTTACCAGAGATGTATTTCTAGAAAAGACGTATACTATATTGTTTTATGTGGGTTCCAGACGCGTAATTGTTTGAGCACTCGCGGCAGCAGGTGCTCAGCAGGAGCCGGCTGATCTTAGCGGTTTGTCACGTCTAATAAACGGTTCGTCAGTTAGTAAACTATAGAGCAAAGGTTATTACGTGATCGCTCTTATATATATTTGTTATTGAATGCGGAGGAATTGTCAGAACAGTCTCATTCTATGGGTTAAACTCAGAACCATCAATAAAACTAAAAAATAATAAATAAACTTAAAATAAAAATAATAATTTGCCATAAAAACTTATCTCATAATAATTTCACATTTATTAATCTGGAATTCCTGATACTTTAAACTTAAACAAATTCTCACGTGTTATTTACATAATCACATCTACAAGAAGCAGAGTGTCAGTTTATACTCTCAGAGCACATACAAAATTTTCCCCGCCATAACCGGACCCTTCCTTTAGTACCCCTCACAGGTTTCTATAGTGAAATTTATATTTGGAATCCATTATATAGCTATATGTTAAAAGAATGAACATTTAATCAGATTGCATAAAAACATTTTAGCTGTATGAGTGGTGCCATTTTACGCCCCCTAAAAGCAGTAAATCAGTAAAGTCCAGGCTAGATATCAAAACCCATTCCCAAGCCCACGCGCCTCGTCTCGCACACACACACCTACATCCACACACACACATAATCTGAATTGATGATTGATCTATTGATTTCGGTCAAATTTTATCACTAAAATTTGGGTCATGTTTTACCATACCTAAAATCAGTAAAATCAGTAAATTAAAGCCACCATCCAACCACCCTCCGTCCAGTCGTGATTCATTGATCCTATTGATCTATGATTCAAGTCACTTTTCGAGTATCACTATGGATTAACATAACAACTAAACCACATAAGATTTCTTTTATATAACAAGTAATATCAATCTCAATATAATGCTAACGATATATATCAAGTTTTCACTATTTAATAAAGGATTTTACTATTAAGCATCATTCATGATAACTAATCAATTAATATAATAACTCCACACAATCATGAACAAACCTATACTAATATAATTACTCAAACATTGATATAAAACTTGTAAATAGTTTAACAAAGTTCCATACACTTTAACAGCAGTGATGATAACTATACAATATTGACAGTATATAATATTCAATTAAGACTCGAAACTCCTTAATTTATACAGTAACTTATTTACTTAACATATCACTGATAGATATTAACATTTAACTTAGAACTCATTATTAGCTTTGTCGTCTATGGTAGAAATTTAAATTAGAGAGATCCTGTTGTTGTTTATAGGAGGATGGGTGAATTTTTGAATTTAAAAAAATAAGTAAAAAACATTGTAAGGTAAGATTGTCTAGATGATCAATTAATAAATAGCAATTTAAGTATTTGCAACTTTCACCGCAATGACTTGTAGGATAATGCACTTCTAACCACAGTCACATATGAAAAGTTTCTTCCACATGTAAATGAAAAAGGGATCATACTGTAGTTATCAGTGGAGCCTCGATATCACGCCTTACACCGAGAATATGTACCACCCACAACGACAAACCTCAACATCTCTCAACATGATAAGGGATCAACATTAAGCAAAGTTTCCACACTTAGCAGCAGCTGAAGTAACTAACAAGCATACAAGACGCAGCCTATTCACACTTTTTACTAACATATCACTGTTATTTTTACATCATTAACATAGTAAATTTAAGGCTAGAAGTAGATTTTAGGCACAAATAAAATCACCAGGTGTAAATTATATCTCATATATCATTGCATTTAGATGAGAATAATATAAGATATCACTTATCATGAACGTTAACACAAATAAAGTTTCACAATATCAAATAAAGCTAATTACTATTTGCCAATCACATATCGAACATGCAATTGGGCAGTCCGATTATATAGTAATAGCAACACGGACAAACTTTGGAACAAATTCCTTGCATCCATATACTCTTCCTTCCAGCGAATATAGCTAGTTCTCAACTTATTAACAATTAGTTTTAAAACTTTATACGCTCACAGTAATAAGTACGCCGCTAGAATCACTAGAGTTATTAGCTATTACAAACTCGTATAACTCTTTATATTGACTTATACTTCTCTCATTTTCGAAAGGCTCATAGTCTAGAATAAATATCAAGACAAATTTTTATTTTCATCTGAACATGCATGGTGTAATATATTAATATGTTATTAACATATAAATTTGTTATACATAGTTTATCATATGTATTTAGAATTAACTATCCTATGGAGGCACCTTACTGATTTATTACAGTATACAGTAAATATATAATTTTAACTCTAAACATTCTAATAACCCTCAGTCTGTAAAAGTTAATTATGCCACATCAATTAAGCTCAAACATAGCGTAACATGAACTATTAGAATATAATATCATAATAAGATTATACCTACATATTAAAAAGCACAAACACTAAACACACACCAAAAAAAAAAAATATGCACCTACATGAATTAACACTGTATATAACATTCAACAAAAGGATCCGGGCCACATCATCATAACCACCAGTAAAGTACCTCAAATATACAAATTGCCTAAAACCGAATAATCGTAACCTAATTACATAGTACCTTGTATGTTTTTTCAGTTACCGCATATCTCTGAAACATATTAAACGCTAATGTGATACAAAGACACAGTAACATTTAGCAAAACACAAATAGTTATGAATATCGGTTGGTCCGAGTGATTACTCAGATTTAAGCCACAGAATTCGTACTAAATACGTAATCAAAGTTTTTTTTCAACAGATTATTTGGAGCCGATATAATCGGTACGGTAAAAAAAGTATCGCACTTTCTGAAATACATGTCACACACAATATATCTAATCATTAGCTACTTACCTTAAATATCCATATAACCCAGCAAATGGTGCAACATAAAAGTTTTATCCAAACATAACATAAAAATAGCGAAGTTTTATCTATAAGCAAAACTACCTACTATGTAATAATATATAAATAATAAGTACCATTTATGATCATCATACATATATATATTGTAGTATCGCAAGTGTGTATTATAGTTTATCGCTGAATTATTATTAATAGTGCAAGTTAATAATCAGTAATAATATCTAAGTAATATTTCATATAACTACCTATACTAACTCTCACTACTTACTACTACCTAGCCCTCTCTACCCATTATCCTGTCATTGTTCCATGAGTCAATCATCAGCAATTTTTTCGGATGACAAAAAACATAATAAGTGAATGTACCATTACGTAGTAACGGGGTTAAACATTAGTAGCTCAGCTACAGTGGTAAGGTGACAAGTTCTTTCCGTCACTATATTCAGGCACAGAATATATAGGGCCTCACACCAGGTTCGATGACAACTTGGTGGAGCGTAGATATGTAATACGAGCTATATTCTCTTATAAAATAAGCTAGCTTTTCGTCTCACTAAGATGGTTAATTGAGTCTATCTAACATGAGCATTTTGCGCCTAGTGAATTGCCGCTAATCTATATTATGGGGCAAAGCTTGACCTATCAATCCTGAACAGCAATCAGTGGTACTATGAAAATAAGAGTACAATATAATTTAACGTTTGATACAACTAAATTTAACATATAGCTTTCACTATACGGACATCTTAATATGAAATATCACCATAGAACTCAAAAAACGTTCTAATGAATTTTTACAAAGGAAATGACAAATCACACTTTCTTCTGGGAGAGCATGAGCATTGCTGTATTTTTTAACTCATATATACACTGAGTCCTAGAAAGCAACTGTCAAGAAATCTTCTCTCCATGAATAGGGCAATTACCATAAAATGTAATCTTTATATACTTATAATTTTTTATTATAGTTTACTATAACTAATACATAAATTAAATACGAGTAAACTTATAAATAAAATTAACAAATTATTGCTTAAAATATAATAAAACTATGTGAAATTATATGCATTAACGACAAATACTTATTAACAATAACTTAGCACTTAATAAACAGTTATACATATCTAAATAGTTATTCATAACACTTATAACACCAGTAAAGTTACTAAGTCAATTTAAGCATACAATACGTATTTAACCTATTCATAATATTAATTTTCCAAAATAAGCATATCTCTAACTATTTTATATACGTTATTATGCAATGTACTCATTTTGACACAAGTAATAGTATAGAGATATTTATAATCATAACAAAATAGTTTATCTATAACCTTGAGATTGCGTTATCGTAGTAAATTTAAGTACAATAGGGGCATACTGCGCTGGAATATCAGTTAATATAATCATGTAAAACATTATCACAAGTTATTTTAATCCTAAACATAACATTAATATATATAAAATAAGTTCTTTTGAATAAATAATCATTAGGTATAAATAGTGTTAAATACTTTAATCCGAATTTAAAAGCAGTAAATCAGTAATCAGTAAATCAAACTCACTAATACCGTTTATCCCATACAATTAAAGCGTAAGCGGGCATTTAACCCTATACTCACTCGAAGTTAGAGGGAAGGCCTCGCCCGTCGGCTGATGTGCCTATAAACCCGCTTATCAACCCCTTCGGTGAATCCCCCTCTCAGGATTCACTACACCCTTTATAATATTACATAGGGGCGCATATATACCCATTAGTGGGTCATTCTATTTGCAAGAGCACTAGTTGCTTAGAGAGAGATATACTCTTATTGGTTAAATGTATATAAATATAAGTATCTTGTATAATTCGTAAGTTTAGAGTATCGTTATGTTTAAATATTACTTAATGACTTGTGTGACATTAACACATGATTTGTGTCTACGAAATGTAGTACGTTATTTCTGATCAAACCTTCCATCTGTATATTGAATATATATGTTAGAATCAGTGAGCCTTATTTAAAGATTTTTGTTGAGTATAATTAGTTAGAGTTTGCCCCGAAATTTTGCAATTGTCTACGCTATTCATTAAGTTCAAATATTAATGACATGTTATTATATATATATATACTCGAGACGAAGTTTGATACACTTATATAGATTAGAAAGATAAGTGTCAATTTCATAAGTCTAAAGATGTCACGGTATTTTTTTGAATAGATTGAGCCATCTATATTTTATTTAAGGGAATTTTTTATATAGATATAATACGTCTTTAACCTATGTTGTACTTATAGAGAAATATAATATATATATAATGCTGAAAAAAATTATAAACAATTGAAAGGAAGATGTTGGTATATTTATGGAAGTAATAGATAGATGCATTTCAGTTTTTAACCTATTATGTAATAAGTTAGGTGTATATTTTCACATAAGGATGTATTATGACGTTTATTTGAATTATTCTATTATAACGCGAGGTATGTTAATTAAGGTTTTGCTAATTTTAGTAACATATAATAATTTACTTTAGAGTTGATCAAGGTTATTTACCATACTAAGCTTGAATAGACGCTAAATATAACAATGGTTAGTTAAGTTTGTATTAATATTTTACGTTAAATAATTATCAGTATAAATATATTTGGTGAGTTAGCCATTTAAATTTATTATAATTATATATTTATATATCCAAAAGTCATACTTCGAAATATTTGTACTTTAAGATCAATAGTTATAATAATTAAGATCATTAGGCGTAATGGATTGAAGTAGAGGACTGTACTGAGCTTATTTTGTGGATGGTTTTGTATTTATTTATGTATTATTTTTACTGCTGGTTATTGTTCTTATAACGTGATATTTGTTTACGCATTTACATTACAACTTCCCTAAGTTTAAAGCACTCGGGATTAAGCGCTATAGCACATGTAATAGTATGATATATTTTTATATCAATAAGAGCTTCTGTGATGTTAATGTCAGTGATAATAATAATTTTGTTATATATTTATTTAATAGATTTTTATGGTTAGTTAAAACTTTGTTGTCCTTTGACTCATATTATTATCGATTATATTAGGGGTATAGATTAATTTGATTCCCTCACACCACCATTATGAATAGAATATTTTATTATACGCTTCTCCAAATATTCCTAGTTGATTATGTATAAAAATATTCTGAATAACGTTTATTTATTTATATAGTCATTTTTTTATTTATTTTTTTCCTCTAGATTGTATTACGATATTTATATAATGAGTTGGTGTGGCTTAGGAGGGCGTCCCGGGTTTTTTGTATTGTAGTGGAGAGGAAGGTTTCTGTATTTATAAAAAGGGTAATGACAGGAGGAGCTGGAGTATCAGGACTTTAAAAGTCGTGAAAATTTAACTAATGGTTATGTAAATGTTAGAGATATGCTTCGGAAAAGTTACATTAGTTTCGGGAAAGAATAACATATGATATGTATGTCATAACCTACAAATTATGTTTAATAAAGTTCTGCTGTGTTCAAAACCCGCTCGGTTTGTGGTGGATGAATCAAGAATACCACAGAATTACAACAGAGATTTCTTTTTAATATATATAGGTACTATACTATTTGTTTATTAGTTATTAATAATGTTAGTATTAATATTAATAGTTTCGATATAGGTTGTATTAGGTTATGTTTATTTTATTATGTTGTACTATTTATATATTCTTAGTATTTTCAGACAACATAAAATTCGTTAAGAATTTTAAAGATTATTAGCCGGTATAAACTGCAGTGCGCACGCTGCGATGAGGCGGTCTATATATATAGATAATATTATAGTATATTAAATATAAAACTTATTTTTTGTGTTATTTGTTTAGTCGAAATGGGATACTCTCACTTTCTGTTATTTCGATGAATCAACCTAGAGCCAGAATATAGAATCAATAAAAACATAAGTGCGCATCATGCGACTAATGATATGTGGGAGGATATAGGAGACGGAGGTACGACCGTGGATAGGTACGATGGATTAGGAACGTCGGAGTTGTTGTATTGAGTATTTTGTTATAATAAGACTCTGTAAGATTAATAATACACATAAAAGATCGGAATTGCATGTTATCTGGGGTAAAGATATAGTACTTTATTACTCGCAAATTGCGGTATGTATTCGTAAGTGGAGTTGTCAGCGTTTAAAATTTAGAAGAACTTTAATAATTTGGTAGTTTAAAAGTAGATATTCTCCTCATATACTCGGATCAGTAGCTGATAAACCAGAATTCAAGAGTTTTCGATTTGAATAGTAGTTTTTCTTTTTCTGGTATAGCATAGATATATTGTATTTACATAACATCTGAATCTTGCCTATAGAAAAGTATGTGTATGTAATATCTTGTTTAAATAGAATTGTTCCAAGTGAGTTTAAGAAAGTTTGGTAGAAAAAGTTATTTAAAAAGTTTAACTTGTCTAATGGCCAATAAGTTGTTATGTGGATAAAGAGTAATATAGCATAGATTTATTGTAGTAAGACTGAATGCAAAATTGGTTGAAAATATTATTTTGAAATGACTTTATTTATTTTTGCTTATTATACAGATTTGACTGATGTAGATTTATCTCCGGTTCGAATTCTTCCCGGTACCACATTTTCTTTCCTTTTTCATAATTACCTTTAAAAAGATAAATAGTATTCTTTATAGCTATATATGCATTAAGGTTAGGCTTGGCCGACGCACCAGGTGCGATGCGATGCGGTGCGGTACGGTACGGTGCGGTGTGGTGTGGTCCGGTGCGGTGCGGGGCGGTGCGGTGCGTGGTGCGTTTACCTTGGTGCGGTGCGATGCGCAAAATTCCTGTGCTCGGCCAACCTTAATTAAGGTGCTAATTAATTTTTAAACAATATTTTACATCTACTATAGTGATTCCCGTTCTATTAAATCCATTTTAAGTTAAAATGAGAATGCTATACAAATAATGTATACTGTGCTCAACCACCACCGTCAGCTCCCAATGAACAGTTTTTTTAATTTTTATTTTTTATTTAACGAAAACAGCCGCTAAATGAAAGTATTAAAATAGAGGTATAAAATAAAAATAAAAACAATGAGTTTTAACTATATGATATTCAATATTTATTTCACGTATGTAACTAAATTTTTCAAAAGTTTTCAGGAAACTACTAGCGATCATATACTGAGACAAAATATTCTAAACATTGATTATTAGATTATTGGAGATGTAGCTATGTTTTCAAATCTTGGCAAATTGGTTTCATTTTTAACATCCGTTCGTGATCTCTACTTCTCCTATCATGTTCTTATAAAAATAGCTTAATATTCTCAATAGGGTTGAAAAATGAAAGCTTGAATAGGAGCATATCAAGGAAATTCCATTTTCCATGGAAAACCTGCCCGTTTTCTTCAATTTCAAAACATATCTGCAAAACCAAAAGTCATTCTTATTTCTATCCAATGTTATTATAATTCTCTCAAGCATACAATGTACTTTTATGGTTAAAGGGTCCGTATATATGTGTTGAGTTTTCAGTTAACGGTTTAACATAATAATTACACCCACTCTCGCATGTCTCATAATTCTTAACATTATGTTAACTTCATTTCAAAATTCCAAATACTGCTTAAACTTTCAAACTGTTGTTAATTAATAACCACACCTAAGTATTTTTTTCTTTATCCGTAAACTCTAAAAGCCAAAATTAAAATTTTTATTTGTGTTGTCAATTTGAATTAACATACACCTTTTGCTCCCTAAACTTATTTTCCACTTATCAGTTCATTATAAATATCAATTAATTTTATTTAATACTACAGTTATTCTTTAAGTAAGGTTTTAAGATTTAATTAGTTTTATAACTTTTATTTGTAGCTCCTCATTTGATATAATTTATTATGATTTAAGAACCTATTAAAGTTAGTGACCGGAAGCTTCTTCATTCTTAACGTATTGTAGTCGTACGTAATTTTATTTTCAGATAGTTTAGTTTTAATATTGATTTATTGATTTTTTATTTTTAATTTCCTAGTTTTTACTTTAAATAAATTATTTTTAATATAGTTATACTTTATGTGTTTATACTTTAACTAATTTACGAATATTTCATTAACGTTATCTTCGCCCATCTTAATAACTTTAATTTTTCAAGTTTTGTATATTTATATTATTATTCCGGTTTGAACATTTCTAGAGTATACCATGACTTGTATTAGGTTCACATTTCTTGAATTATATTTTGTTTAACTAGTATATAGGATAATAGAATTATTTTAGTATTTTTAGGAATATGCTTTAAGTTATTATTTATAATAATATAATATAAGCTCTCAGGCTATTTTTTAAAGTTATGATTAATATAATTTTTATTGTAATTTCTAGCCTATTTTATTCAATTTTAAAATATCTCTTAAGTACGATGATCGCCAGTATAATAAATTTCATTTGATTTGCTATATCGGTATTTAATATAACAAATTACTTTATTTGTTCAATATTTAGTATTTCTATGCTAGTTAATATTATGGGAAATGAATTGAAGAATATTTAGTTACCCTTTTTATTTTTGAGTAAATACAGCTAATTTTGATATAAGTTAGTGTTTTATTAATTTTATTTATTATTGATTATATTAACAACTTAGTTTTATGTTGTAGTAGTCAATATATATATAATTTATAGATCTGGATAG
The DNA here is from genome assembly GCA_015478945.1 of Trachelipus rathkii. Classification (NCBI taxonomy): domain Eukaryota; kingdom Metazoa; phylum Arthropoda; class Malacostraca; order Isopoda; family Trachelipodidae; genus Trachelipus; species Trachelipus rathkii. The sequence goes on from JABUQX010128368.1 coordinate 17,327, forward strand.
GATTGTAAAGCTTCATTTGTGGACATATTAAACTTATGGAGCAAAATAAATACTACTTTCAACGGAAAGAATAATGGACTGTTGATATACTCCCTAATTATTTGGCTCTCTGCTATAGCATAACATGGTAGTCTAACTATTACTTTAGAAAGGTATCTACACTTTTTTCAGCACTGGCTGATCTATACCTTGGATTTTTTGGAACGTAAGTATTTGACAACTATCCACTCTTTGTGAGTTGGTTATACCGAGGTTTGACGTTCCTAACTCTGAGACGAGTTGGTACTTCAGTCGACCTAGCTTTAATATTAGGCTTTATACCTCCGCTGCTAATCTTGTTGAGTACTCATATATATATAGATAGTTTTTATAAGCCATCACTATATACTACCGTCATAACTTTTGTTGGATACTCAGGTGGAAGCGCGTGGCGAACACCAAATCATTGAGATTTGGTACTCTTTACAAACGCAATAAAAGAAAGTTTGAAGATATACTCTTTTTGCAGCACGGTTATAGGTTTACTGTGTATTCGTCTCTATAGCTTTAGGATTGAGCTATTCCCCGTAGTCTAAGGCTTTGTGTTGGCTTTTTACCGAGTAGAATCAACCAAGTCTTTTGGTTGGTACCACATAATTGGAAGGTTGGTCCTCTTTGTAGTAGAGGTTGAAGTATACCGGTCTGATCTTTAGTCTAATCGAACTACTCCCCCTCCTGGTCCCGTGTTTGGTACTACGACAGGCTCTTAGTAGTTTACTTGGATTTGGTATACCGGTATCAGAATCCCTTCATAATCAGCGGCGGTTGGTTGACTCGCCGTCGCCAAGTTTTAAGGTAGTCAAGCATCATGCCCCTGATCTTATGGCTAATTAGTTGTGTTGTTGTTCCACAATTTATGTAAATATTGAACCTATGAACGCTTACTTCGAAGTTTGTGTGATTACGCTACGCGGGGTTTTTCTGTATTAGAACTATATTATCCTATTATTACAGTTGTCTCTTTTATCTTTCCGCACGAATTTAGTTTCTTGTCTCATTTTTTACCACTTGAAATGTCGGGTTTGACAGCTTGTAATGTTTAGGATCTGGATACGCATAATTACGCGTACGGTTTACGCTCTAATTTAAACAATTGGGATTTAACTTAAGATATTCTACTATATGTTTCAATGCAATTTTTTATTGCAATTTTTTTATTACATTAAAACATAGGACTCAGTTTCTAGTGATCCACAATGGTCGCATGTTTTGTGGTTGGGTTTTTCATCGCGGCTTAGCAACATTTTTCAACAAAGAATGGGATAAGCTTTTCTATCTCTAGTAAACATTATTTTATGATCGTGCGGAAGAGGTGAACTTTATCGGGTGGGTTCTTGATTTTGTATAGTTTTATACTATAAGATAGGTGTTCTATAGCTAGATGTATACTTATTATATAAATTTGGAAATGATGTAATCTTCTTGTGTATGAATCATGATAACAGTTGAATACATTCAAAGTTTCAAAGGTCCTCTATTGTCATGTTTAGTACTCGGCTGTATGAGATCAGAGCCTACATTCTCAATAAAAATAAATAAATCACGCGGCCTGGGAGGAGTGAACAATACCTATAAAATATATGTATATGAATAGGTTTTTTTCTCACTAACTCCCTTTTTACATATCATATTGCTTGATTCTTCTCTCTTTCTACTCAGCTGTATAGTAATACCCTTGGATAGGGTAAGTGGGACAGTAATACTCATAATAATACTACTCATGGATACCTATGCTCAATATGTTATATATATTGACCACTCTTATAATAGAATAGATATTATCACCTCGTACATATACTCTACTAATGACACTTATTACTCACTCAGTGGTATGTATATTTATATTATTAGACGTAGTTATCATACTTAACGGCAAATCTGGAGTCGTATCTATAGATGCATCAAACTTTAACTCATTAAGTATAAACTAGATCGAATAAACGATTTTTATTATTATGATGACCGCCTATCTTGACTAAAATAGCCTAAATTAGTACTTCTCGTCATATACTTTATATAGAACAGTAATATCACTTTACTTCTACACTGTACTTATATATAGTAATGAATATTGTCTCATATACAGTGATAATAAAACATTATTTATATTCTTACAGATAATTATCACCTATTTTATCTTATCTTTTTACCATATATTGTATTCCTGGTATAGTGTGTAGCCTATTTATAGGTCAAACTGTCTATTAGCAGGCTAAATCGGGTGTTGGATAGTATTTGCGCACAAGTTACCACCATGGCATCCATTCCAGAGTTATTTCTGATATTGAGCAGAGATGGCGAAGAACATGAATTTGCGGAGACAGTCATTGTAAAGTGTGTATGATGCCTTTCAGATACTTGTGGGCCGAAAATGATAGATAGAGTCAGATCTGAGATTTGAAGGAGTCGTAGCGTTCTTTACCAACCACACGGGATGGCGACGCTGACTTCATATACGATTATCTATAATGCCTGTCACCTAGTGATGACACAGGCTCCAATTTGCTATCTATCATGAAGGTATTGGAACGAGAAGGTGTATCGCGCCAATATAAGCTAGTAACTTACCGCAACTTCGCTAAGAAACGCAAGAGGGCGCTATTTGATGTAGATGATCAGATTGTAGTTCCCGAAATGATCTAGTTCCGTAGTATGTCAACGATAAACAGTGTGTTTTTAACTGGTATTAGTAAAAGAACAAAAAAATGTCGCTGTTTCTAACTGGGCGCTTTACTTGGAGATGAAAGCTTGAAGCCGAAGAGCTGTCGACTTCTCAACATTACGGAAGGTAGATGGTGATGACCAGAGATACACGACGCCAGTATATCTATCACGAAAGTATTGAGAGTGAAGTCATATTGGCTAAGCCGCCGACCGAATTTAGCTGCCCATTGATCACATTTTTAATAAATTATGACTTTACTCGTATGACACCTACTACTGATTTCCAACTTCATTCGCATAAGAATCGCAGGTTAGTCAAATCTGCATCTCGCAGCAACGGGTTGAACGCACCGAACAGTTAACTTCATAGATATAACGAAAAGTTACTACTCGGCCACTAGTATCTTGGAGAGTCAATACGCTACTATTTAGGTACAGCGAGTCCATATTAACGAAATCGTCATCATGCCAGATTGTTCAGTGGCGCATTACTCCGTCCCTGTTATTCAAAATAAAGGCTGCAGATGCGCTCGCTATTGTGCGTTAGTGCATGTGAGAATTCAAAAAGCTGCGTTCAGGTGGAGTGACCATGAACTGCTCATAGGTAGCTTACATACGGTACGAACTTCGTAGGACGAAGAGATATACTTATGCAATTTAAGGACAGGGATGGGCTTGCAGAGATGCATAGTAAAGATGAGAGCTGAGCGGCAGCTTAAGTGTATGCGTGGCATATGCCGATGCAGCACCTACAATCTTTCATGTTGGGGGAATATACTTACCAATTGGAGCCGCATGATGGGGAAAGGATGTATGATCTTCTTTGATAAATGAGAGAGCTGGATTACAGTACCACTCTAAGTAAGTAATAGTTACGAATAAAGATAGAGAGTATTGGGCCCATAGATCTTTAATTTTCTTCAGGCAATGGATTAGCATAATAAAAATTTCTGCGCACGCTCTCTCGCCACTGATTTTGCGTTATGTTTTAATATAGGGATTTGCTCTCTTAGACAAGTTCAACAAGAACAAATTTGTATCGACACTTGCTCTCTGGCCACCCTAATAAGTACAGCAAACACAAGAGTGTTTGACACTAAATCAATAAAACATAAAGTTGATGATGTAAGCTGATTTTGATATGGTTAAACATGGTGCATCTGGTACATTTTTATACTCGTGTAAAGTTTTAATGATCATAGTAAATAGTGTGCGGAGCACTGTGTGGACATAATGTGCCAACAGTTATTTTTTGTTGGTGTACGTTCGCACATTGTGTAATGGGTATAGAGGCTTCTCTTATGTATACATGTTTATTCTTTATGATTAAGACCTCTACTTTCACCCCTTACACTTATATAGAAATATTATAGTTTATAATAAGTAGAGAAATTTTGCTCATACAGTGTTATTTCTTTATCTTTCTCAGTAAAATTGTATATATTTATAGTAAAGCCTTATTCTCACAGACGTATTAGATATATATACGGCCTTAGAAATATACTAGTAGGAAGATCTTCAGAATTACCTTCCGAAAAAAAATACTAGTACAGTTATTCCCAGGGATCAAAATTACCAATATATCTTAGGTTTTCTAAAAATTCTAACTTTTTATACTCTACGGTGCAATTAATGGGATTATAAGGTTAAATTTTACTCATTAGGTTTAGCTAGTCGGTGCTTGACATCATTTTCCAAATATATAGGGGTCTATTTCTTAAATGTATTAGTTTATTTCTTTTAGACCACCGCGTGCGCAGAGCTGAGCGTTCCGATTTTTTATATATTATAGTAGCTTTTTCATTCTAATAGCATAATGGAACCGAAGAATAAATAAACAGTAAATTATAATTACAGTTTTCTAATTTTTTAGGTAGTAATCAAATAACCATTCAAATGCGTAAGTACAAGCACTTTCAAAAGCTTTATTAATCAATTTAATATCGAGGTCAATAACTTGAAATATTGAGAATAGTAGAATAGTAAGGTCAATTTTATTAAATGTTTAATGTATTAGATTCTGCTAAACTTATTTTAATTAAATCCATAGAAATATGATGATTTATAGCTATTAGTGATTAGTTTCTTATCTTTAAAAATAAGTATTTAATAAATCAATAATATAATTTCATAAGCTAAGAAGCTCCTATACCAGTTGTACGCTGAATGATCTGTAGTAGATCAGAGGATTGACTTAGAATGTTAGTGTGAGTGTTGCGAAATAATGTAGTCCTGGACTGAAAGGGTATAGTGAGAAAGTGATAGGACATTTACTCCTCTGAATTAATAATGTTACACGAAGTTAAGTTAGACAGTCTTATTTCTAATTTCACTCTTTTTCATTACAGAGACTAGAATATATGATAAATTTAAACTAAAAGCCTAAGTATGCGAAATAAGCAAGCACAATTTAGCATAATCATATAATAGGATTGTGATTACATATGGAGGCTCACTTACAGCCGAGAAAA
>JABUQX010128369.1:0-27500 GCA_015478945.1 Trachelipus rathkii
AGAAAAACCGTAATTTTTTTAGAAGTTAAATTTTTTTTATTAAAACAGGGTTTTAAAACTAAATGAAATAATTTGGTATATAAAACTAAATATTGAAGGAATTTTCAATTAAAAATAACGTCAATTTAAGACACTCTAAAAAACTATTAATAATTCGCTTTTCTGAACTATGTTTTTGAAATTTTTGACATTTTAGGAAAAAAAATTATTTATTTTCACAAATGGTTAAAATACCGTTAAAAACTCAATTTTAAGAATTACCAAATAATTTCAAATGTTGAAATTAAGGAAAAATCGTACTTTTAAGAGTTCTAAATTTGTAATGTGAAAATTTAAGAAAAACCGTAATTTTACAAGTTAAAATTTTTTTTTTATTAATTTTAACAGGGGTTTTCACCACAACTAATGAAATATTTGGTATATACACACAAATCAATTGAATATTTCATTAAAAAACGTGGGGCAATATTCACAGATACATCTTAAAACTATTATACACAGATTCGCTTTTTCTCTGCTTTTTGAAATTGCATTTCATTGACATACATTATTTTTTCAATGCTGAAATACGTTTAAACTCACTCAATATTTAAGATTTACGACAAATGAATGTTAAATGTTGAAATTTAGGATAAAATATGTTTTACTTTTAAGAGCTTTTTTAAATTTTGTGAATGTGAAAATTTAAGGAAAAGCGTAATGTTTAAGAAGTAATAAAATTTTTTTATTAAAACAGGTTTTCACATCTAATGAAATATTTGGTATATAAAAACAAATATTGAAATTTCATTAAAAAACGTCAATTTAAGACACCTAAAACTCCTTAATGAATTTGCGTTTGTTCTGTCTTTTTGCACAACTTGTATTTCCAATGAAACAACTTTTTTTTTTTTTCACATGCTGAAAATTCCAGTAAAATTTCATATTTTAAGATTTACTTCATAGTTTCATATGTTGAAATTTATGGAAAAATCGTACTTTTTAAAAGAGTTCTAAATTTTAATGTGAAAAATTTAAGAAAAAGCGTTATTTTAGAAGTTAAATTTTTTTATTAAAACAGGTTTTTTTAAACTAAATATTAAAATATTTGGTAAAAAAAAACATATTGAAATTTTCTATATAAAAAAACGTCCAATTTTAAGACACCTATAAACTATTAATAAATTCGCTTTTTTTTCTGCTTTTTTGAAATATTTTGGCATTTTCAATGAAACACATTTAACTTTTTCAAATGCTGAAACTACCGTTAAAAACTCCAATTTTAAGAATTACCCAAATAATTTCAATGTTTAAATTTACAGGAAAAATCGATGGAACGTATGTAACTGATTCGAAATTTGGTAATGATGAAATTTAAGAAAAAAAAGCGTAGAATTTAGAAAGTTTAAAATTTTATTTATACTAATAACAGGATATTTACGCAAATTAATGAAATTTTGGTATATAAAAACAAATATTGAAATTTTCATATAAAAAAACTGTCCAAATAAACACTAAAAATATTAATAAATTTCGCTTTTCTGCTTTTTAGAAATTGCATTTCAACTGAAACACATTATTTTTTTTTTTAAATGTTGAAAATACCGTTAAAACTCAATTTTAAGATTTACCAAATGAATTTCAAAGTTGAAATTTAGGAATAATCGTACTTACTTGCAAAAAATTTGTAGACTGTAAAAGTTAAAGATAAGGTAGATAATTTGAGAAAAGTGAAATCCTATATAACAAAAAAGGTTTTTTGACAGCTAATGAAATATTTGGATATAAAAAACAAATATTCTGAAATTCATTATAATTCCCAACTTAAGAACACCTAAAACTATTATATAAATTCGCTTCTCTGCTTTTGGAAATTTGCACTTTAATGAAACACATTATTTGTTTCAAATGCTGAAAATACCGTTAAAAACTCAGGTGTTTAAGATTTACCAAATAGATTCAAATGTTTTGACATTTGGGGGAAAATGTACTTTATAAGAAGCTAATTACATAAAATAATTTGTGAATAGTATATTTGAGACTTCAGATAAAATATTTAGAAGAAATAAATTTTTTTTTTTTACAATAAAACAGGTTTTAGCAATTAATTTACGGAGCGGAGTAGCTAGAAACTGCTATTGAAAATATTTTATTTACAAAAACTGATACAATTTAACGACACCTAAACTATTAACACATTAAATTCGCTTTTCTGCTTTGAAATTGCCATTTCATGAAACAGCCATTTATTTTTTCAATAAATGCCACTGAAAATACCGTTATAAAACTCATTATAAAGATATTTACAATTATTTTCACAACATGGTTGGAATTTAGTTGGTCAGTTTACTTTTTAAGTAGTTCTATTTGCAATGTGAAAATTGTACAGAATAGCGTATTTTGAAGTTTTAATTTTTTATTAAAATCAGGATTTGCCACAACCTAAAGTATAATATGTTGTGTATATAAAAACATAAATATTGGACAGTCATTAAAAAACGTCAATTATAAGACACCTAAAATCTATTAATAAATTTCTTTTTTTCTGCTTTTTGAAATTTGGTATATATGTATAGAAACAAACATTTTTTTTTTTCGCCATATAGTAAATGCTTAAATCAGCCAGTTTGCTTCGTAATCTCAATTTTTAAAGAAATTTTAGCTCAAACGTAATATGCATATTCCAAATATGTTTTTATTTTGATTAAAAACTAACTTTATTACGACAAAACGTAGTTTTAAAGAGTTTATAAAAGTGAGGACATAATAGATAATTAGAGAGCTTTAAAGAAACTGTGTAATTAATTAAGGGAAAGTTACAATTATCTCTCTGTATATTAATAGAAAAGGTTTTTCAACACAATTCTAATTGACTGATCATTTGGTTATAGTAAAGAAAAAAAAAACAATATTAGAGAATTTATCCATATAAAAAACGTCAATTATCACTGACATCTTAAATTATTGAGATTGTATCATCGATGTGTTTCTGCATTATAAATTTTGCAATTTTGCATTTCATTTGATAGTTTTACGATTTATACAATATTATCATTTCAAATGGTCCGTTGAAAATACCATTAGTTAAAAAAACTCAAATTTTTCAATAAATTACCATAAAATAATTTGCTAATGCTGAGAAGTTTTTAGAGAAATTAATCACGTATTATTAAGAGTTTCTAATTATTTGGCAATGTGAAAATTTATACTTAGAAAAATAGACTGAGGTAAATTATATATATATTAAAAATCTCTTTTTTTATTTATTGCAACAGGTTTTCACAACTAAAGAAATATGAGTGTGTATAAAATAAAAACAGAACATATTGAAAACCTTCTCATTAAAAAACGTCCAATTCTAAACACCTAAAACTTTTAATAAATCCGATTTTCTGCTTATACATTTGAAGAACATGCCATTTCAATGATAACACATTATTTTTTCAAATGTTAAGTGAATAGCACATTAGAAGGGTAAAGCCTAGAGACAGAAATCATTTTAACAAACAGATTTACCAAATATATTTCATAATGATTTGGAAATTATATAAAAAATTCGTCATACTTTTTCAAGAGATTCTATACAAATATTGTAATGTGAAACACTTTATCACGAGCAAATTAGCGTAATTTTAGAAGTTAAATCTTTATTTATTAAAAGGTTATCACAGCTAATGAAGACCATAATATATAGAGTCTGTATGGGTAAAAAACAAATAATTGAATTTAAATTAAAAAACGTCTATTTAAGAACCACACCTAGAAGACTAAATTAAATTGAATAATTCGACCATATTCTGCTTTTCTTGTAAATGCTATTGCTCTATTATTCGACACATATCTCAAAATTTTGTTTCAGAAAATGCATGGAAAAGTCAAGTAAACAAGCTCTATCTCTTAAAGGGATTTCACCAAAAATTATATAACTCAAAATGTTCTGAATATTTGTAAGTGAAAAATCCAAATTGCTGTTAGAAACAATTTTAGACACAGCCAATTACATTCTAAAACTTTCACGCAAATAACTGGGGTTTATTAGTGTTGTAATATTTGTAGAAAGTTTAAAAATTATTTTTATTAAAACAGGTGTTTACAACTAATGAAATAAGAATAGTATTTTGGTATATTAAAAATTAAAAAACAAAAAATGTATAAATCAGTTTCATAATATAAAAGCGTCCTACTATATAGAAGAGCACGATACAAACTTGAATACTTATAAATAATCGTCCTTTTCACGAGTCTTAGTTTTGAAATTGCATTCAAGATGAAAATAACACATATATTATTTTTGTCAAAGATGCTGAAATAAAGTTACCTGTATAAAAAGGTATTCTGTAAGATTTATATAATGGAATAATTTTTCATTATGTTGAACACAATTTACGCGAAAAATCATTTTACTTTTAGAGTTCTCCTCAATCAATTTGGGTATGTGATAAGTTTAAGTGGAAAAGAGCGTAATTTTTAGGAAGAGCTTAAAAAATTTTCTGATATAAGACTGGGTATTTGTTGCCTACAACATATATTGAAATAGTCAGATGGGATCGAAAATTAACTAGACTAAGACATGAATATTATAAGTACAGATATCATATAAAAAAAACGCCGTTTACAATTTATCAGATAGAACACCTTAAAATAACTCTAACTAATTCGTATTTCTGCTTTTGTGTAGAAATATAGAATTATACTAAAAATAGAAACGAACGGCTTTATTATTTCAAAATGCTGAATAACCGTTAAAAACTCAATTTTAAGAAATTTACCAATAATTTCAAATGTTGAATTTGGAGAAAGATAGTACTTATAAAGAGTTTTTCTAAATTGTAATGTAAAAATTTAAGAAAAACGTAATTTTAGTGAAGTTAAATTATTTATTAATTTACACTTTAGGTTTTTCACATGTAAGACACTCTATTTGGTATCGAAAAAACAAATATTGAAATTTCTAATCAACAAAAACTGTCAATTTTAAGACAACTAAATACTTATTATAAAATTCGGCTTTTCTGCTTTTTGAAATTAGCATTTCATGAAACACATTATTTTTTCCAAAATGCTGAAATAACCTGTATAAAAACTCTAATTTTAAAGATTCCATGACAGTAATAGCATAACATAACATTTTAGGTAAATATAACCTTCTTTTCAAAATTTCTAATTTGTCATGAGAAATTTAATTTTTAAGATTTACCAAATAATTTCCAAATGTCTGAAGTTTAGGAAAATCGGGGTTTGACTTTTGTAAGAGTTTCTACACTAAGGAATGTGGATTGTTGAAGAAATGGAAATAATTTATTTAGAATTAATTTTAAATTTTTTTGTGAGTGAGTTTTATACTTATGTGGCTTATTTATCTTTTGTTTGACAAGTCTCATATTTTTTTTTACTGTACTAGTTGACTTATTTTAAAACTGTGGTTATCTCGCCTTATATTAACGCCTCACTACTCACACTAATGAAGAGTACTTACCTGGTTTTCTTTATATAAAAAACATAAATACTTATGAAAATTAGTCATATTAAAAAAGCTTCAATTTAAGACCACCTAAAACAATTAAGAATTCTCTTTTCTTAAAAAACTTGCTTTTGATATAAGATTGCATTTCAACTGAAACTACAGCTATATTATTTTGTTCTTAAGACTGAAATTGCATGTTTGAAATACTCTCAATTTTTGAGTTTTATCTCATAATAAAAATTCAGTGTATAGCTCTATTTATGGAAAATAAAAAATTGAACTTTTTTAAGAGATTTTAATAATTTTCGTAATGTGAAAATTCTAAGAAAAATGCGGTAATTTTTCGCACAGTTTATATAGAAATTTTTAATTAATAAAAATCAGTTTTCCAAAACTAATGAAATATATTGGTTATCAATTAATTAAATAAACAAATATTGAAATATTTCATGTAAAAAAAAGAGCGAGACTTCAAAACATGCATTTATTAAACTAAAATATCTCAAGTCATACGAGAAGGTGGGGTGGATAGAATATAGACAATTTTACAAATGAAAACATTTTTTTATTTTTTTTCAACTCGTTTGAGTTTGTCACTCAGTTTTCGGCCGTCAGTTCAATAGATATTTAAGATTTACCTCTAACTAAATTGTTTCAAATGTTGAAATTTATAGGAGAATAATCGTATACTATTTCAAAGATGTGATCTTCACTTTCAGATTACAACCAATCATATTTAAGAAAATAAGCAGTAAAAGTAAATTTAGATTTTGAATTTCTCTTTTTATTTAAAAACAGGTCATTTACACACAATACTTTTTGGATATTTGGTATTTTGATAATTAACAAATATTGAAATTTCATTAAAAAAACGTCAATTTAAGACACCTAAAACAGATTAATAAATTCTCTTTTCTGCTTTTTGAATTAAGAATTCATACATGAAACCAGGTTATCTTTATCAAATGCTCTGAATAATTATCCGTTTTAAATACTCTTTACAATTTGTGAAGATTATATTACCTAGATAAATTAGATTTCAAAATGTTGAAATTATTTTTATGAGCGAAAATATAGTATACTTATAAGAAAACTAAAAGAGAATGTAAATAGTCGAAAAAGTTCAAAAAGGGTTTGAATTGTTTTATGAAGTTAAAATATTTCTGTTTGGTTTAACTTGATTTATAAAGTTCAAACAACTTAATAAAATATTTTGGTTTTAAATTTATTACAAATATTTTTTAATGAAATTTCATATAAGAACATTAGTCTAATTCTAATGACACCTTAAAACTTATTAATAAAAGGTTCACCTTTCTGCTTATTTGAAAGATTTTGCGGCCTATTATCTCTGAAACTACATTTATTGTTCTTTGCTGTTAGAGATAAAATATATATAGGTGTCGCAAAGATTAAAAACGCGTCTGTATATAAGAACGTCAATTTTTTTAAAGATTTTAACTAATTAAGTTTACAAATGTTTGAAACTCTACTACTGAAGAACTATACCTTTATAAGTTAAAAGATACTCATAAATTTGTAGGATGCATCTGAAAGATTTTAAAGGAAGAAAAAGCGTAATTTAAGAAGTTGCATTTTATATTTAGCCAAGGTTTAGCCACAGTTTATTATAGCTTTTTTGCATAAAAGAGTTGAAATTTTGTTTAAAAATTCAGACCACTAACTGAAACTTTAGAATTTAGTAATAATCACCTTCACGGAATTTTAAGACACCTAAAAACAATTAATAATAACATGCTTTAATAGATAAAAGTTGACAAATTTAGCTTCGATTGTTACTGTTTTGTTTACCTGATTCACAATTTTATTTATATTTTCTTAATGTTAATAATAACAGCTTTAAATAAAAACTGAAATCAAATTATTTTGCTCATTACAAATATAATTTCAAATAATTTTGGTAAAATTTTAGATTGAAAAAATAAATCGCTAAAACTCACTTTTTGTTTAAATTCTAGAAAATTTTGTAATTAGTGAAAATATTTAAAATAAATAGCATACATTTTAAAGTATTAAAATATTTGTATTAAATTAAAACATTATTATTAAATATTTTTTGATCAAATAAATTAATCAGCTTAAATAAAACCTCAAAACCCTTAGAAATAATTTAATAAACGTCATAATTTAATAGAACATCTAATACTATTAATAAATTCACTTTTCCATAATCTTATTTGAAATTACTAATTATCAATGAAAACTATTATTTTTTTTTAATTGCTGAAAATACCTCTTAACTTTAAAAAACATCACTTTTAAGTATTAACCAAAGATACAATTGGAACAAAAGTTCTTTGGAAAGTGTGAATGTGCTGTTTAATTTTCTCTGAAACAAAATTCCTATGATCATAATGGGCTGATGAATTTTTAAGAACACAACACAGGGGCGTTCATTTAGAAGTTAAGGGGTTTTTGTTGGTATACTTAACACATGTTGTAATTCTAACAACTAATGACAAGTAATTTGAAGAAATTATTACTATAACATTTATTGAAATTTAGAGTTGTTACAAGGTATACGTCAATGTTATAGAATACTAATAACACTCATTAAAATACTATTATATTAAATTTACTTATTTCTAGTCTTTTTTGAAAATTGCATTTCAAATTGAAATCACAATCTTTTTTTCACTAATATGCTTATTAGAAATAGACCCGTAATAAAAAATCATTTTATAGATAATATAACTCTACAAAATTTAAATTAGTTAGAAAATTTTAAAGGATAGTCGTTAACTTTTTAAGAGTTATTAAATATTTTTGTAATGTGAAAAATTATTAAGTAAAAAAGTCGAAATTTTTAGAAAAGTTAAATTTTTTTTTTATAAACAGGTTTTCATTTTCACTCATAATGAAATATTTGGTTTATACTTAAAATTAATAACAAATATTGAAATTTATTTAATAATCAATTTAAGACATCTAAAAACTATTAATAAATTAATTCACAATTTTCACATAGATTTTTTAAAAATTGCATTTTAATTAATTGCCCAATTTATTTTATTCATAAAAATTGACTGAAATTAAATTTTCCAGCAACTCAAATTATTTTTTTAAGAATTTTATCTCACAAAAATATATTATCAAATTTTGTAAATATTTAGGATAAATTGATTACTTTTACAGTGTTCTAAATTCTGATAATATGAAAAATTTTAAGAATTAGCGTATAATATATTAGAAGTTTAAAAATTATTTATTTTATTAAAACAGGTTTTTCACAACTAATTATGAAATATTTGGTACATATATATAAAAAATCAAATATATAGAAATCTTCTTACAAAACACGTCAATATTTAGAGCACCTAATAACAATTAATAATTCTCTTTTCTGCTCCTTTTTTGAAATTGCAATTTTCCATATGAAAACAATGATCCAAGAATCCCATATGCCTGAAAATTACCGTTAAAACTCAATTTTTAAGATTTACCAAATATGTTCAAATGTTGTTGAAATTTAGAATTAATCGTACTTTTAAGAGATTTCCTTAAATTCAGTAAACTTGATCATTTAACTTACATTTTAAATTTTAATATATGTATAGAGTTTGTATTACTTACATGTTTTTCACCAACTAATGAAATATTTTAGGTTACATAAAAACAAATATATGAAATTTCATCTATAATTAAACTTAAATTAGCCATATTAGTAATAAAGTAAAATTTCTCTTTTCCATTTTGGCAATTTTTTGAAATTTGCATTTCAATGAAACACTTATTTTTTTCAAATGCTGTAAAAACCGTTAAAAACTCAATTTTGACAGATTTCGAATTCTATTACGAATGTAGAAAATATTGTTAAAATACATACCTAAATAAAGTGTTCATATAATTTCGATGTTCAATTTTCTATGATTAAAGCGGAAAATCGGAAAGATGCTGGCTTTTTTATTTTAAAACAGGTTTTCACAATATATGAAATATATGTGGTATAAATAAAAAACAAATATTTGAATAATTTACGTTATAAAATGTTTTATTGAAAAACACCTAAAAACTATTAGAAATTAAATATCTTGACTTTATTGTAAATTGGTATTTATTTAGAAAAGCAGAACATTCAAAGGCCAGGAAAATTCAGTTAAAGAAACTTAATTAAGTTTTATACCAATACTTCATATGTTAGTAAATTTTAAGGAAAATGTACTTGTAAGATTTAAATTTGGTAAGGTTGAAAAGTTATAAGAAAAGGGTAATTTTAGAAGTTAAATTTTTTTAAATTTAAAAACAAGGTTTTTTACTACCTTGACTATGGTATATAATAAAACAAAATTGAAATTTTCATTAAAAAACGTCAAATTTAAGAACACTTAAAACTATTAACAAATTCGCTTTTACTGCTTTTTAAATTGCATTTCAATGAAACACATTATTTTTTCAAATTGCAATTGAAAAATTCAGTTAAAAACTCAATTTTTAAAGAATTTAACTAATAAAATAATTTCCAAAATGCTTGAAATTTAGGTAAAAATCGTACTTTTTAAGAGTTCTTAAATTTGCTCAATGTTGAAATTTAAGATAAAAAGCGTAATTTTGAAGTTAAATTTTATTTATTTAAAATACATAAGTTTTTCACAACTAAAGAAATTATAGTGGTAATATATTATAAAAACAAATATTGTAAAAATTTCTATTAAAACGATCAATATTATAAAACATCACTAATAACTAATTAATAAATTCGCTTTATCTGCCTTTTTAGATAAATAAAAATCTCGAAATGAACATTTTAAATTTTTTTCAAGAATGCTATATATAGAGTAATACTAACCGGTAAAAATATTGGACAATATTTAAGATTTATAATAATATAAAATTTCAAATGTTGTAAATAATTTTAAGGAAACATATCGTAACTTTTAAAGAGTTCTATAAATTTGTATGTGAAATTTAAGAAAAAGCGTAATTTTAGAAGTTAAATTCCTTTTATTAAAACAGGTTTTCACCACTAATAGAAATATTTGGAATATAAAAACAAATATTTGAAATTTCATTAAAAAACGTCAATTTAAGACACCAAAAAACAATTAATAATTTAGCTTTTCTGCTTTTTGAAATATTAGCTATTATACTGTAAACAATTATTTTATCAATGCTCTGAAAATAACCGTTAAAATCTACACTTTTTAAAGATTCATCCAAGTAATTCAATACAATGTGATTATAAAAATTATCGTTAGCTTATATAAGAGTTCTATAATTTGTAAATGTGAAAATTTAGAAAAACCGTAGCAATATTAGAAAGTGACAATCATTCAGTATTACCCACCAGATTCTTTCACAACTAATTGAAATATTTGGTATATAAATACAAATATTAGAAATTTCATTAATAAAACGTCAATTTACCAGACTACACTTAATAAACTAAATTAATAAATTCGCTTTTCTTGGCTTTTATGAAATTGCATTTCAATAACACATTATTTTTGATTTCAATATTACCTAAAAAATATATCGTATATTTATATATATATATATTACCCGTTAAATCACTGCATTTTAATATATTTACAAATGAATTTCAAAATTGTCTTGAAAAAAATTATTTTTTAAAGAAAATAAAAAAAAAAAATCGTTCTTTTAAGTGATTTAAAATATTTTGGAATGTGAAAAAAGTTTAAGAATAAGCGTATTTTATAGGGTTTTTAAATTTTTTTTATTAAAACAGGTTTTCACAAACTAATGAATAATATTTTGGGTATATAAATAAACTTAAATGAATAGATGTCAATCAAAAAAACCGTCAATTTAAGACGACCTAAAACTATTTAATAAATTCGCTTTTCTAGTTTTTGAACTCTATAGTCTATTCAATATGAAACACATTATTATTTTTCAAATGCTGAAGAAAATACCGTTAAAAATCAATTTGAAGATTTACCAATTAAATTTCAAATGTTGAATATTTATGAAAAAATCGTACTTTTTAAGTGTTCTAAAGTTTTTGTATTGTGACAATTTGGGATATACGTTCTTTTAGCACTAAAAAGTTTTCGATTAAATAAGGTTTTCAAAGACATCTAAAGGGAAAAACTTTTTTGATATAAAAAAACAAATATTGAAATTTCGTAAAAAAACGTCAATTTAATTTCACACCTAGAAAATCTATTAATGTATCTTATCTGCTTGTTTCTCGAATATTGTATTTCAATGAAACACATTTTGTTTTTCAAATGCTGAAAATACCTGTTAGAAACTCAATTTAAAGATTCTTAAAAAAAGAGAGCCAACATGTTGAAATTTAGGAAACAAACTCGTAACTTTTTAAGAGTATCTAGTAGTTGTTGTAATTGTGAAAAGTTTAATGAAAAGAAAGGCGGTAATTTTAGAAGTCTAATTTTTAATTAAACAACAAGGTTTTTTACAACAACCCTAAGAAATATTTGGTAAAAAAACAAACGATTATAATTTTCTTATTAATTAAAAAAAAACGTCATTTAAGACAACCTTCAAAACTATTAAATTGAGTTACCTTGTTTATTTTTGTTGAAATTGCATTTCAATGAATACACATGTATTTGAATCACAATTGCCTGAAAATACCGTTTAAAAATTCTCTAACTTTTAAGATTTACCAACTAATTTCAAATGTTTGAAATATTTATTGTTTTTAACAATCGTCTCTTATAGAAACATATAATATTTTTCCAAAATGTGAAAATTTAAGAAAGCGGTAATTTTTTAAGTGAACGCATAAAGATTATTTGTTTTACCGCCATAATTCTGGTTCCCGCGTAATTAGGAATAGTAGTATAATTACATAAATATTAAGAGTTTATATAAATAGAAATAACGTCAATTTAAGACACCAAATACTATTAATAAATTCGCTTTATTGCTTTTTGAAATAAATTGGGTATTTTATATGAAACACACTTTTTTTTAATATTATTGTTTCAAATAGTGCTCATTTTAATCATATCAATACCGGGTTAAAAAATTTTACTCCATCAATTTCCGTTACAATAACCCTAGGCCGCCTGAATATAAAAAAATTATGAATAGATGCTCTGAAATTTAAGAGAAGAGAAAGAAATCCGTGGAATCTTTTAAGAAGATTGGTTTCCAGAATGTGTCAATTCCGTAGGAAAAGTTAATAATGAAGAAAACTGTTTCATTGGAAGCGGGGAAAATTATATATATAGTTATATTTATATTTTGAGGTTGTTTCCTTAATTGGAAATCAGAGAAATGTATTTGTTATGCCATCACGGAACAACTAGTAACATTAAAATTTTACAGTTTAAAATATTTTACGTCAGTGTCCAGACACTATTAAAACGATTTAATAAATTCGTTCGCGGTTGTTCCTGCTTCTCATTGAAAACTTGCAGATATTTCAATGAAAAAAACGTCCTTTGATTCATTTTTTCACATGCAGCAAAGACGGTTAAAAACGCACAATTTATTAAGCCAATTGACTCCAAAATAAACTGGAAATTTTCAAACTGCTGGAAATTTAAGGAAAAATCGTACTTTATAAAGAGTTTATTACATATTTGCGAATAGTAATCGCAAAATTGATATCCGATATAGACAAGTCCGGTAATTTATGAAGGATAGATAAATTTTATTTTTATAATTATTACGGCAGCAAAGTAGAGTTTTGCAACAATACTAAACGAAACAGTATGATGGTATATTAAAACAAATATTTTCGAATTTGAAATTTCATTAAAAAAAGCGTCAATTTAAGACAATTCAGTTGAAAACTTAATTAATAAATTTCGCTTTTATTTCAAGGATAAGACCTTGATTTTTGGAATTTTACGCCATTATATTTTTTTTATCAAATAGTATAGAGAAAATCCGCACGTTTAAATTAAGCTGCATTTTGAATGAATTTTACCTATAAATTTAAAGAATTTCAAAGTGCAAGAGAAACTATACATGACGAAAAATTGATTCTTGATAATTATCCTGTATGTTATAAAATTTTTGTAAACTATCTTGTTGAATAATTTATAGAAAAAAAATATGCTAGGAAATGTTATAATTTTTTTTTTATTAAATATAAAGGTTTTACTCTAAACACCAAATTCAAATAATATTTGGATATAATTTTTTTTCATTATCATTTATTCGAAATTTCTATTAAAATACGAAAAATACCAATTTCACCAACATCAGCAAGATCTAGCTTGCATACCAATGTTCTATTTTGTGGGAGAATAATTTGGCTCAATATATTTATGAAACACATTATTTTTTCACATATGCCGAAATTACCGCTGTTAATAACCTTCATTTATTATATAAGATTTAACCAATAATGATTATTGACAAAATCGTTTGAATTCCTTGGTTAGTGTGGTAAATCGATTTAACTATTTTATTGTAGTAATCTATAATTTGTAATGTGAAAAATTTAAAGCAAAGTCGTATTTTTAGATAGTTAATATGTTTTTTTATTAATAACAGTTTTTCTACAAACTAACTTTGAATTATGTTGGCTATTATAATCACATACTCACTTAGTGAAGATTTTCCATTAAAAATACTGTCAATTTTTAATGACACCTAAAACTTTTTTATAAAATTTAAAAATTTTCGCTTATTTAATAGCCATGCTTACAAATTATTCCACGGTTGCTCTTCAGATGAGATAAATATGATGATGTTTTTTTCAATATGCTATAAGGTACATTGCACTTTTAAAAGCCAAAACTCGATAATTTATAAGAGAATGTTTAAATAATCAAGAAATAAACAAATGTATTTTGTAGAATTTTAAATGGAAATCAGAAAAAAATATAGTAGATTCACTATATTTCTAAGAAATTATCTTCTGAAGAATGGCATGTTATGATAAAATTCTAAAGATAAAAATGCAGCACAATTCCAGGAACGGTTAACATCGTCCATAGTAAGACGAAGAAACGGCTACTGAAAGTGCTAAATAAATATTTGGTATATAAAAACAATATTGAAATTTCCATATTTATAAGACGTCAATGGTCTAAGAACTCTTAAAAACTATCTCATATGCAAAGACTATTCTGCTGTTTCTAGCTTTGTTGAAACTTGCTCACTCACTCGCACACACTTACTTTACTATATTAAATCTCAATAATCAGAAGTGCGCTAAAAATATTCTGTTAAAAAAACTTAAAAGTTGGAGAAATACTTATTGCATAGTAAATTCAAATTGTTGAAAATTCTAGCTAAAAATTAGTACATTTGAGAGTTCTAAATTTGTAATGTGTAAACTCTTTAAAAAAACACGCCTCGTAATTTTGTGTAGCAATAGTTTAGAATTTTTTTGTATTTAAGATTATATAATAGGTGTTCTCAATGTGAGAACTAATGAGAAATATCTTGGTAATATACGCTTCAAAAACATCATTAAAAGCATCATTAAAAAAAGGTCAATCTGGGACTTATAGCATAACAGCGAAATTTTAATTGACATGTTCCATCTTTTCAGTTTATTTGAAATTGCCACTTCCATAATAGAAACACACGCAGTGATATATCAATTTCAGAAAATCGCGTGTACTCAGTATCGTCGTTTAGATTACTAGGAATCTGCAAAAGATGTTTTAAAGATTTACCAAATAATTTGAATAAAATGCTTGCATAAGTTTAGGAGATATTCAGAGGTCGTACTTTTAGCAGAGAAGTTCCTAACATTCGTTATAGTGTAATAAACTTAATAAGTAAAAAGCAGTAAGTTATAGAGCAAGAGCTTATATATTATTTTTCTTTGTATTAAAGAAAGTGTTCTTTCTATAACGCCTATAGATCGAGATATATTCGAATCTTGCGTTGAGAATATAATACCATATATCTTAGTGAAAGATTTAAATCATATATTAAAAAAACGCATTCCAGTCAGGTAATAGACACGCTTGAGATAAGCTTAATTATAATCCATATTTCTCTCTTCTTTCTCGCCCCTTATTTGAATAAATTCTGTATTTCCATGAACACAATTATTTTTTCAAATGCTGAAATCACTCCTCCGCGTATTGAATAAAAGCTCATTTTAAGCCAGTTTTCAAACTATAAATTTCAAAAAGTTTTGAAGGCGAAAAAAAGAACGCAGAGCTTACAATGAAAGATATGCATGGATACTTTATTTCTGGAAAATAATATCCTCAGAACACATCATAAAAAAGATCTGAAATTTTTCTTCTCATCTAAACCATCAGTGCTTATTATCCAAAACTATAATGGATAATAAATTATTTTGGATATAATATACGATATATAAAAAAATTATTGGTATTTCAATATAAGAGTAAAGCCCTCTCAGTGCAGATCGCAAAAACCTATTAATTTATAATTTTATTTTTTAGCTTCTTTTTAAACATTTGTCCATTTTTCTTAGTGACCCACAGTTATCCTCAGGATATGTGGATTACTTGCTTGAACAATATCCTGCTCCCGGTTCAAAGGCACGTCACATTATTAGCATACGATTCTACTTTGTCACATATTCAAAATTCTCGAATTTAGGCAGAAAAATGTAACTTTTAAGAGATATTCTTATCCATCTCGTTCAATTACCTGCGACAATTTTATGTAAATACCTATTCGCGTAATTTTTAGCAAGTTCAGACTATCTTCTTTTATTACACAACTATGGTTTTTCAGAGCTCCAGCTAAAGTATGAGAACCAATTTCTATTTGGTCTAGCAAGAGTAAATACTCAATATTCGAAATTTCATTAAAAAACGCTCCAATTTAAGACAACACCCGGACTCCCGCTAAAACAATTAATAAACTTCTCCCATATTTCTGACTTTTGAAATTGCATTTTCAATGAAACACATTATCTTTTCAAATGCTGAAACAATATCTTACCCGTTAAATAATCTAATGTAAGATTTACCACAATAAATTTTCAATGTTTCGAAATTTTTGGGTGAAAATCGTACTTTAAGAGTTCCTAAAAATCGTAATACTGAAAACTTTATAGTTTAGCGTAATTGTATGCAAGTTTATAATTTTTTTTTTAAAATTCACGGATATTTTGCAGATTTCTTTTCTATTTAATATTAATTAACAATATTGGGGGGAATTTTCATTAAAAACGTCTAATTTTAAGACACCCTAAAACAATTAATAAATTTCTTTTTTCTGCTTTTTGAACTTGCATTTCAATGAAACACATTCATTTTTTTTTCAATGGTCTGAAATCCGTTAAGTAAACTCACATCTTTAAGATTCTCCACCATCAAATAATTTTCTATAATGTTGAACTTTATTTAGGAAAAATCGTCTTTTAAGAGTTCTATATACTGTTGTAATGGCAAAATTACAGGCAAAGATGCCGTCCTGCTAATTTTTAGAAGTTAATTTTTTATTAAACACGGTTTTTCTTCATACATCTAAGAAATATGCTGGGTACTAGAATGTCCCCACCAGCTCAAAAAAACCATAAACTATTGTAACATTTCATTAAAAAACGTCTCAAATTTTAAGACACCTAAAACTATTAATAAATTGCTTTTTCTGCTTTTTGAATTGTATTTCATTGAAACACATTTTTTTTTAAAAATGCTGTAAACAATACCATCGTTAAAATCAAATCTCCATTTTTTACACGATATCATTTATTCCGCTAAATATCATTTAATGTCTTGTACATATCTTAAGGTTAATTAATAGTAACTCTCTTTAGAGTTATTTCTATCTATTAATTTTCCGTAATTGTGAAAAGTTAATCGAATAACTAGAAGGTACATTTCTTTAGAAGTTCAAGATCTCTTTATTAATAATTAAATAAACATGTGTTTTCTATACAAACTAAGAAATATTTGTCATATATTAAGATTTCTCTGTTTCTTATAATTTTTTATGTCTCTATAAGTTTTTTATAAGTACACTCTTAACACTCAATATCTTACACTCTACTTTAACTTCTCGGCGGGTTTTGTTTGGTCTTCTTCTCTATTTAAAATTGCAGATTTTCCCAATTGATAACACATTATCCTCGTCTTTCCAGATATGCTTACGAAAGGAACATGGGTAGCTGTTAAAGGAGTACCCATAGCATAGTATTTTAAAAGACATATTGTTACCAAAAAATTTTTCACATAATCTGAAATTTTTTATTGTGAATAAAATCAGCTCCACCTTTTTTAAGTTGTTCTCTTAATATATTTCGGCCGGATGTGTGAAAATTTTAATAGAAATAAAGCGTAATTATAAGAAAGTTCTAATAATTTTTTATTTAACACAAGGTTTTCACTACTAAAGAAATATGTGGTATACTGTAAATAAAAAATATTGGAGAATTTAAGGATGAAAACTGTCAAATTTAAAAACAACTAAAAACTATTAATAAATTCGCTTTTCTGCCTTTTGAAATTGCATTATCAATGAAACACCCACTTATTCTTTTGCAAATGCTTGGGAAAATACCGTTCTCAACACAACTCAAATTTTAAGAATTTAATAAATAATTTCAATGTTGAAATTTAGGAAAATCGTAGTTTTTCTTTTAAGAGTTCTAAAATTCTGTGTATTGGTAAAATTTAAGAAAAAGCGTAATTTCTGAGACAGCTTAAAATTTCTTTTTACTAAACAGGTTTTTACCCATAATTGAAATTTGGTATTATAAAACAATATTCTGCACAATATATTCATTATCATAAACTCGTCCAGGTCGTTAAAGAACACCAAATAAACTTACTTAATTCCTCACATCTCGACTTTTTCTTGCCTTTTTTTGCAAATTTGCATTTCAATTGAAACCCAGCATTACTTTTTATCAATATGCTGAATAACAATACGTTAAAACTCAATTTTAAACGCAATTTATACGCAAGTAATTGTTTTCAACCATGTTGAAATTTAAGAGCAAGAATCGTACTTATATCCTTCAGAGTGATTGGCTATAAATTTGTAAATGTGAAAATTTTAAGAAAAAGGCGTGAAAATTTATGAAGTTAAATTTTTTTATTAAAACATTGGTATTTTCACAATCAATGAAATATTTGGTATATAAAACAATATTGGAAAATTTCATTAAATAAACTCGTCCAAAAGTTTAATAACTTCATTAATAAAATTTCGCTTTTCTGCTTTTGAAAATTGCATTTCAATGAAACACATTATTTTTTCAAATGCTGAAATCCCGTAAATTCTCAATTTTAAAGAATATTTTACCAAATAATTTCAAATGCTGAATTTAGGAAAAATCGTACTTCTTAAGAGTTCTAATTTCGTAATTCGGTAGAAAATTATAGAAAAACCAACGCTTAATTTTTACGAGGTTAAAATTTCTTTATTAAATTACTCAGGTTTTCACAACTAATAGAATATTTGGTATATAAAAACTCAAATACTTGAATATTTCATTAAAAATACGTCAATTTAAGACACCTAAAACTATTAATAACTCTCGCTTTATTCCTGCTTAATTTGCGAAATTGCATTTCAATTGAAACTCATTATTTTTTGCAATGCTTGAAATACCTTCTTCAAAATAACTCGAATTTTAAAGAATTTACTCCATAAATAATTTCAAATGTTGAAATTCTAGGAAAATGCTATTATTAAGAATTTTATCTATGGTTTTTGTAATGTTGATTAAATTTAAAAAAAAAGTCTAGATGTTAATTTTTTTATTAAAAACAAGGTTTTCACTCTAAAGAAAATTGTGGTATAATCTCTGTCTAAAAATATACAATATGTATTTGAATTTTCATTAAATAACGTCAATTTTAGACATCTAACACACCTATAACTATTAATAATTCCGCTTTTCTGCTTTTTGAATATTGCATTCCAATGAAACACATTTTTTTTTTTCTTAAATGCTGAAAATACCTGTTAAAAAAAAAATCTCAACTCTCTCTCCTTAAGATTTCACCAAAAATACATTCAAATGTTGGAAATCTCTCACGGAAAAAATGTACTTTTAAGAGTTCTAAATTTTCGTAATCGTCGCAAAAAGTTAAGAACACGACAGCGTAATTTTAAGAAGTTAAATTTTTTTTTATTCACAGGTTTTTACAAACTAAAGAAATATTTAGGTAAAAAAACAATATATTGAAATTCTAATATCTAAAAACGTTAATTTAAGACCCCTAAAACTTAATACATTCGCTTTTCTTCGCTTTTGGTGAAAATTGCCATTTCAATATCGAAGAACATCATTATTCTTTTTCAAAAATGTGTCTGAAAATAACCGTTAAAAACTCAATTTTAAGATTTACGCTCAAATAACTTTTTTCTCAAATGTTTGAAATTTGAAAAAATCGGTACTTTTAAGAGTTCTAAATTTGCCATTGTGAAAATTTAAGAAAAAGCGGTAATTTAGAGTTAATTTTTTTATTAAAACAGGTTTTCACAACTAAAAGAAATATTTGATATATAAACCAATATTGAAATTTCATTAAAAACGGTCAATTTAAGCAACACCTATAACACACTATTGACACTTTCAAAATTCAGCACATTTGTCCTCTGACGATTCTGATTTGAACAATTTTGCTATTTAATGTCTAAATTGATCATACATTTTTTTTTCCAATACTGCTCTAAAATTCAAATTCTCCTCGTTAAATCCATGCAATTTTCAAAATACAGATATTTATGAAAATATTTCCAAATGTTGAAATTTAGACATAAAATCGTCTTTACTTTTTAACCGACTTGTTCCCTAAATGCTGTACAGTGTGACATAATTATAAGAAAAAGCGTATTTGATAATTAGAAGTTAAATTTTTTTTATTAAACAGCAGCGTTTTCCACAGATCGTGACTGGGAATATAATTAAGGGATATAAATATTGCTAAATTTCCATTAAAGACGTCAATTCAAGACCATCTTAAAACTTTTAATTAATAATATGATAGATATATAATATAGATTATATATAGAAAATTGCATTTCAATGAAACACATTATTTTTTTCAATGCTATAGATAGTTAAACTCGCATTTTATGAGATATAGACTAAATATCTACCTTCAATCAATGCTTGAATTCTCGGAAATAGTCCTGAGATACGTTCCTTCTTAGAGTTCTAAAATTTGAATGTGAAAGCACTTTCATAGATTATGCTATAAAAAAGCCACTGTAATTTATCGAAACTGTTAAAATTCATTTTTTTCTTCAATAATAAAACCTGTGAATCCATCAATTATGCACATGAAATATGTGGTATATAATATCATATATTTAAGTAATAACTTGCCTTTCTAATACCTAATAAAATATACTCTGCTCAATTTTACACTCACCTCACATATTAAATAACTTCGCCTTTTGCTCCCTGCCGGTTAGCTTTTGTATTTATTGAAATTATTTCATCCTTTTTATTATGAGCATAATTTAGTAAATCCGAGAGTTCTTCCAAAGAGTTAGGGTGAATTACGTACCATAAGTTTTGGAAATCTTTAAATAATTTGAAAGTTTTACGGAACGTTGATTTAATTTCAAGTTTTATAAAGGAAATTTTATTATTTAGGAGGTGCCTAAATTTTTCTGGGAAAGGTTCATGTTTATTGTAGTTGATGGAAGATGGTATCATTGTTTTAGGAATTACAAGATTTTTTAGACAGCGTTGCATAAATTTAAGTTGTATCTTCTTGATATTACCCAATATCATGTAGTCCATACACTTTCTGAAATTTTTTTCTCAAGTTAAAGTCTAACTGTGATAGGTCGTTATCAGGTATGTTGAGATAAGTTAGTATTAGCTTAAAAAGCTAGATAATATTGATTATAGTAATGCCTTTTTAAATTAGAAGGTGGTGAAAATTACTTGAGATTTAGCATATAATATAAAATATAAATCTTAGTAACAGTAAGTAATCTTAGTAACTTATATGAACTGAATGATTCAAAGCAGATTTTACTCTCAAGCAGCGGGATTCAAAACTAGAATTTGCTTTCTGAGTTAACAGTAACCGGTCGCTCTAACCACTACACCATCCACGTACCCAAAAGAAAACGCTTCATGAATAGTTTTTAAAGCTCCCGGTTTTTCTCTACCCATTATTGCTGAGTACTCAAAGGCCAGCCCCATTTATGATTATATATATTTGCTTGTTATTATATTAGTTATATATATATACATAATATACTGTTTTTCATATATATATTGTTGTTGTTCGAGTTATATATGTTGTTATACAGCATATAATAAGGTTATATATATATGTTTATTACTATTATAGCGAAATATTTCATATATATTATTATTTATTATTATTATATGATATATATATATATATATATATTATTATTATTATATATTACTATTATTATTATTATTATATCATAGTTAATATTTCATTATCTATTATTATTATTATTATTATTATTGGTAGATACATTATATATATATATTGCTCAATACTATCATATTATTATTACATATTATTCATATATTTATATATATATTTATATATATATATATTATTATTATTATATAGTTATATATATATATATTATTATATATATATTATTAATATTATTATCATTATTAGATTATATATATTATTATTTATTCATATATTATATATATGTTTTATTCTTCTACTCAACATCTCTTCATTTGTTATACTATTTATTACATTTTACATGTCACAGAGAGTGATATAGAAATATATATGAGATATAGATATATAGAGATATATATATATATAGTATAACATATATATATATATATATATATATATTGATGTGGTTCTTGGCTGATTTCTTTAAATATAGCTAAAATTAATATGATATTATTGGTCACATATATATATATATTCATTGTCATATTAATATACACACAAATGCTTATCGTCAATAGCACACTCACAATTATACATCCGCTACATATGTATATACATTATAATATATATATATATTCATTATTATTATTATTAGTATTATTATTATTAAGTGTTTAAAAATATGTAATAATTTATGATATTTATTTCATATTTTATTATTATATTATCATATTATATATATATACGATTATCTAAATTAAAATATTATTAATATTTGCATACACATAAAAATTATTATTTATTACATATATATATATATATATATATGTTGTTATTATTATATATATATATATATATATATATATATATGTATATATATTACATATATATTATATATATATATTACATATTCTATTATTCATATACACATATATATATATATATACATATATATTGCACGATGGTCGGAAGACGTTAGATATAAGCATTGTCTAAACCGTAATTGTCTATATATAATATGAATATATATTATTGTTGGTCATTGTCATTACAGTTACATACATTTCGTATGTCATATTTACTTATACCTGTCACGTAGAATTCTTACATATTATTGTTATATATTATATTATTATTATGCCATATATAAATACATCATCTTGTCTTTTTCTATGTTATTACATATATATACATATCACATACACTAATACATACATAAATATTTATATATATATATATATATATATATATATATTGTTATTTATTTTGGTGATCAACAGCAAGATATATAAATATATTTTTTTATGTTACAATATTTAACAACTGAAAGCAAACATTATGATATTACGCATAAACATATATATATATTATATTATTATTATTATTATTTTTGTTATGAAATTTATTTAAATTTATATTATAATTATTACATATATCATGTTATTATTATATATATATATATTTATAAATATATATATATATAATATAAATATATATAGATATATATATTTATTATATTATTATTATTTATTATGCATATAATATATATATATATATATTTATTATATATATATATATATTATTATAATTTCAATGTAAAATATATATTGCAGAAGGATACATATATTGGTTTCATACAAAGAAAAAATTATTGTAATCGATGTGTTTATAAAGCTATTCAAATTTTTGTATATATTTAATTATATATTTATATATATATATATTTCATTTATACTATCATTATTATTGTTGTTATAGCGAGTTACTTACTTCTATATTATTATTGTTATTACACACACATATATATATACATATGTATTTGTCTGTTACTATAGATATATACTATTCCTTGTAAATATAAACCAGATAGACATAAATCGTCCTTTCATATTATTATATTATATATTATTCATATATATATATATCTGTTATATATTATATATAGTCAGTATATATATCTATATACATTTATATATATGGTAAATATATATACATAAACATATTTTAAATATATATATATATATATATATTATTATTGTATTATTATTATATATCAGTCGTATAGATATATTGTTATTAGTCTGCTTATGCATATTATTATTACTCATTAATGGTTATTATCATATACATATTATTACGTATATTGTCATTATTCATATATTATATTGAATATATATCACTATATATATATTATTATTATTATCATACATTGCTATATATGTTATATATATGTTATATATATATTATTTTTATTATATATATTCGTTATTGTCACATATTATTATTATCATATACATATATATATATATTGGTTTGCTATATTTATTACATGTCATTATTACACATATAATATCACATATATATATTATTATTATTCGTTGTCTGTTATATATATATATTCATATATTATATTATATATACATATACATAGTTTAATATATATTATATATATTATTATTACATATATATATTATTATTATATATATACTATTACATATTACATATATATTATATATATATTTTAAATATATAACAATACTATTATATTATTATATATGATATACATGCCTGTTATTATTAATATTACATAATTATTATTATATTATTATTATTATTAAATAGCATATTATTATTATTATTATTATTCATGTAAATATTATGTTATTACTCTAAACACACACGTTAAATTATCTATTGTTTCATATACTATTATATATATATATTATTATTATTATTTAATATTAACTCATATTATTATACATATTATATTATTATTATTATTATCTATCATTTTTTTATTACTATTATTGGTTTATTATTATTACATATATATATAAATTATATATATATATATATTATATATATATTATTATTATATATTTATATTATTCTAATTAAAGATGCATATTAGCGTTATTTAATTAAAACATATTATTACATATTTATTTCTTTTCATTACCGTATATTTAAATACATTATCATATATATATATATTGTTATACTATATATATATTACATATATTTTATATATATATATATATATATATATATATATATATATATATATATATATATTTAAATATATGTTTTTTTATATATATATATATATCAAATATATATATATATATATATATATATATATATATATAAGATATATATATATATATATATATATATTTTTATATATATATATATATTATTGTGAATGCCTTTTAAATTAGAAGTGTGGTGAAAATTACCAGAGATTTAGCATATAATATAAAAAATGAATCTTAGTAACAGGAGCTTTCGACCGAGTCGTAGCCCTTCTTCAGCTATTTCTTATGTAAGACTCAAATATCAAGCTAAATTTAAAATTAAAATTAATAAAATATTTGAAA
This sequence comes from Trachelipus rathkii, assembly GCA_015478945.1. NCBI lineage: Eukaryota > Metazoa > Arthropoda > Malacostraca > Isopoda > Trachelipodidae > Trachelipus > Trachelipus rathkii. Next base: position 25,047 of record JABUQX010128369.1, read on the forward strand.
TCATTGTAATTTTTGTTATAAAGATTTCAAAAAAGGGGAGTAATTTAAAATGTTGTTTAAGATGGGATCTATTGTGTAGTCATTAATTTGTAAATTGAAATTATCAGTGTTGTTAATGCAAAATGATTCAGAAATTTTCCTAAGGTGTAAGTTATCAATATGAATAATGAGTGTCATATGGTTTATTTCTTTAGTGTGATTATGTGTGGATCTAAGAATAGTGAGAGCCGAGTTAGGATTGTCAAGTTGTAGGTCGTATTTATGTTGGTATTTTCTGCGTGTGAAGTCATGTGTTTCTCTAATGCATGTGTTGTTATAGTTTAGACATGGAATTTTGTAAATACATTGAGGAATGGTAACATTGTTGTGTGTGTGAGGTCTGAGGATTTTTTTAAAAGGCAGAATGTTGGAAGAAGAAATTTTTATGGAGTTAGGAAGGAATTGTTTAATATGTTTGGGGATATGTGGTAATAAAAGGAGAGAAGAAGTGGGAGTTCTGTTTTTTTGTGTTGCAATAGGTAGATTTGGCTCTGCGTAATGCAGAGATGATGATGTGCTGTGGGTAAGATAATTTCAAAAAGGTGGAAAAGATGAAATCAATTTCAATTTGTAAGAATATAGGGGAACAAATTCTGAAAGCTCTTAGAAAAAGGGATGATAATATACCTAATTTTGTGTTGATAGGATGAGATGAGAACCAATGTATGTAGTAAGGGTTGTCAGTGGGTTTTCTGTAGATGGAAAATTGTAAGGTATTGTCAGTCCAAATCATCAAAGTATCAAGAAAAGGAAGTGTATTGTTAGTGGAATTTTCAATAGTAAATTTTATGTTAGGGTGTATGTTATTGATGTGTTTGAGAATATCTAAAGGGTTGGTGTTAAGGGGTACAACGGCAAAAACATTATCAACATATCTGAACCAGAAGAAATTAGAAAAGAAGATATAAAAGGATATGGTAAAATTCAATTAATTCCATAAGCAAAGATTTTTGGCTAAGATGGGGAAATGGGAACTTATGCTTAAAGGGGAGTCTGTAATTTCTTGCTCAACCCTAACCTGTTAGAGCACAAATAAAATTTTAACTTATTTATTCAATATTTTTATTAGAAATTTCCCTCCTCTACATCATGGGGTAATTTTTTTTTCGAAATTCTTAAAGGTTTTTTAGATACAGGATATTTTTTATAAGGGTGTCAAACTAAAAAAAATTTATTTCCAGGTTCGAAATTGCAATTCAACTTTCCATGACCTTTACAGGTTTTATTCACAATTTATAATAAATAATTTTTTTCCTTTTCGCAAGCATATCAACCCAAGAGGAGTGCCTCTTTTCTCTAATCATATAAATGATGTCAGAGCCGTAGCCTGAGATGATGAGAGAGCCGGAACCAAAGTACAATTTTTTTTAAAGAAATTGTTTTTGCGGGTAAAAATACTTCTTCAAAGTCGGAGCTGAACTATTCTGAAATGGAAACGGAGTCGGAGCTGGAGCTGGAGCTGGAGCCAGAGCCAGAGTCGTAGCCGGAGCCGGAGCCGGAGCTGGAGCTGGAGCCGGAGCCGGAGCCGGAGAAGGAGCCGGAGCCAAAGTTTAATTTTTTTTAATTGTTTTTGCAGATGAAAATACTTCTGCAAGGTCGGAGCCTGAACTATTCTGAAATGGAAACGAAGTCGGAGCTGGAGCGGGAGCTGGAGCGGGAGCCGAGAGGGAGCCGGAGCCGAAGCCGGAGCCGGAGCCGAAGCTGGAGCGGGAGCCGGAGCTGGAGTTGGAGCGGGAGCCGTAGCCGGAGCCGGAGCCGGTGCCGGAGCCGGAGCCGGAGCCGGAACCGGAACAAGAACCGGAGGAGGATCTGAAGAACATATTTTTTAAAGAAAATTTTTTGCAGATGAAAGTAATTCTACAAAGTTGGAGCTGAACAATTATGAAAATGAGCCGGAGTATAAATTTTTTTAAAGAAATTGTTTTTGCAGTTAAAAATACTTCTGCAAAATTGGAGCTGAACTATTCTGAAATGGAAACGGAGTCGGAGCTGTAGCCGGAGCCGGAGCTGGAGTCGGAGTCGGAGTCGGAGCTAAAGAACAAACTTTTATTAATTTTGCAGGTGAAAAAAATTCTACAAAGTTTTAGCTGAACAATTTTGAAAAGGGTCCGGAGCCGGAGCAGGAGCCAGAGTCGGAGCCGGAGCAAAAGGATATATTTTTTAAATTGTATTTCCAGGTAAATATACTTCTGCATAGTCGGAGCTTGAACTATTTGGAGCCGGAGCTGGAGCTGGAGCCAGAGCTGGAGTCGGAGCCGGAGCCGAAGCCGAAGCCGAAGCCGAAGCCGAAGCCGGAGCCGAAGCCGGAGCCGGAGCCGGAGCCGGAGCCGGAGGCGGATCTGAAGAACAAATTTTTTCAAGAATTTTTTTGCAGATGAAAGTTATTCTACAAAGTTGGAGTTGAACAATTTTGGA
>JABUQX010128370.1:0-22150 GCA_015478945.1 Trachelipus rathkii
AAGTCTTATATCGAACCAAGTATGTACACAAAATTAAAAATTACCTTTTATAATTTTAAATTTAAGTAGTTCTTTTTTTGATAATTTTTATATTGATTTATTAAATTAGAATAATTATATATATTCACTTATTATTTATTATATTAATTATTAAGCGTTATATATATTTAAGATAATTTTTTCATGAAAATAATATGAATGAGATACATATAGTTTGTAGATTAATTTATTTATCATTGTTTATTCGTTTATAATATTTACACTTTTTGTATTTATTTATTATTAATTTTTCGGTGCACACATTAATTGGTAATATAGAGTATTAAACTTATAATTTATATTATTTATCTAATTAACTCACTTATAACTTTATGTAGTTATAGTATTATTTATGGCAGGATTCATTGGATCTGGGGCCGGGGCGCAGTGAACCATTGGATGTTCATTGGAGTCAATTATCGCTCTTAATTATCTGATGTTGTAATGGGTTTATTCATATAGGAAAAGGTTTTTTTAAGTAATCTGTGCTGGGCAATGGTTATACGCCATTTCTGATACCCAGGCTGTGATGCTTTTATTTGCTCCATTATATGCCTTTCTAATAAATATATTTGGATAATTAATCCCTTATATCAACAAATTAAACAAATTTGAATCTGATAGAAAGAAAATCTTTACAATTGTTATAAAAAAGACAAAAGAATTTACATTTTTACTATCGGATATCATTATTTATTTAAACAGGATTATTTGAAATAATACTGTGTCAATTCAATCAATTGAATACATATAAAACCTAATTGATGAAGCCAATAGGGGCACCAGAGAAGGCACAGGGATCGATAGTTAAAAGCTGATAATTGTGCTGAATTATTTATACCACAAAGAAGTTTGATAAAGCCTTTCTAGCTGTCTCAGAGGTCAGTGCGACAAAATTTATTTGATTTATTAATTAATAACTGTAGATTGAGTAATGTACAGGATAGTAAACTGCACTCTTATTAACAGTTACTATCTGTTGCTTGCTGGAAGACAGCCGGTTGACATCTATCTTTTTTCTCCCACCTAGTTATAAGAAAACCCCTCCTTGGACAGATATAGGCTAATTGTATCATCTCTTATGATCAATTGATATATGTGACGTTGGCTTTGTCATAAGCTGTACAAATCATGCTCAAGTATGATAACTTTCAATGGTAATATGCAAAATGCCATATTAATGTTTATATTTGACAGGGTTCAAAGATTGGGCTGATTTTTGTTTTGGGGATTCATCCTGAATCCATTATTCTTCCTGGATTGGTGGGCTCATTTCTCGTGTTTTGGGGCCTTCATTTCCTGAATCCCGGATTTCCTTTCCAGGATTCAGATCCTGGACCGATCCTGTTAACCCGGCTGATACTCTTGAGTGAAAGATTCCTTAGGTGAAAGCTCTTTCTCTCGCGGTGTGTTTTAAAGTGTGGAATTCATTAGCTGAATGCGTTTCTCTCTTGGAGTTTTGTTTCGTGAGTTTGTGGTTCAGCTGGGTCCTTCTCCCTCACAATGTCTAATGTTTGGGATTTGCTGATCTCCTTCTGCTTCTAATAGTACTACCTCCAGCATAGTTGTATTCTCTGAATCATATTCACCATTGGAAGCCATTCCCCCCAGTCAAGTTCAGTTAAGTCAATCATCTTATTCCAATTGTTGAGTCTGGATTTCTTATTCCCTTGATTTTTATGCATGGCATTATTTGGAAGCGTTCGGTTTCCACTCTCGTTTCTGATCCTAGAGCTGTCTGTGGGCTCGTGTACATATTACGACCTTGAACCTTTAACTTGCTCTCCAAGGTGTATTAACTGATCCTATTAAGTCATAATCTTTTATTTATATATTGTTGGGGTGTAGGACTGTGGTAAACATTAACTTTTGTCAGACCTCCCACCATATATTCTGAGCGATTTAGTAAAGATAACACTTTTTTATGGAGTGTCACTATCCTTCATATTGATGCTTTTTTGGTATTGTTACTCTTAATCTTCGAGACCTCTATCGGGTTAATCTTCGAGACCTCTATCGGTAACTCTTCGAGAATAGCTCCGGAACAAGCTAAATAATTCTCACAATCTTCCTTTAGGTAAAAAGTCTAGATTTGTACCAACATTTAATACTCAAATTCACAATCCTCCTCGAAAGTCATCCAAGTCACAGCCGACGAGTGCCTGAAGAACTAACTTCCCTCCGTTAGCGGAAGATAAATCTAATCTGCTCCGTATTACCCCTGATAGGTCAGGTGTTGCTGTGCTGGAGCTAGGACCTTCCAACAGTATCGTGTGGTTAGATAGCAAACCTTACATCAAGCACGGGTGAAATCTCTACCGATTTGGCACTTCGGTAAAGCATGTCAAAAACTTACTTATCGAGAGACAATTGATGCACTGCTTAACGCTAGGCGAAAGCCGGGGGAGAGAGGGGGTACCTCACCGGTCGGGAGGGTAAACTTGTTGACTGCCTCCCAGTGGTTCTCGTGCTCCCGGCCGAATGTAGCTACTAATCACTAGTGGGGCAACTGAGCTATCGCCGGGGAACATGGGGGAACTTGTTGAGTTTCTCTGCGCGCTTGCAGTGCACTAGGAATTGTGAGCCGTCCGTCCGGCTACATCAGTCATCATTTTATTTTTTTGTAATAAAAATACAATAACAGAATTATTCTTTCTTATCAGTTCTCTATTTTCAACAGATACATTACTCTTTTTTGGTACTTAATTTGAACAGAATCGAGAGTTAGTTTAGTTAAGATCAAACCTCTCAATATAACTTAAAAATTCTATATAGTATTGAAACTTACATAAAAGAACATATGTACAGAAAAACCTCAAACTCAAAATAAGACTAATGGGAACGACGCAAAAATGCTGGAAGCAAGGAAGCTGTGGGACTTTGATCCTCCCTTGCTTGGCTGTTTGCATTAGATCAGCACGGGTAGTAGACAGACGTCTCCTCGATTAGATGATATCGATAATAAAAATAAATGTATGGATGATAATGTAGGTATAGAATGTGGAAAATAAAGTAAAGGAGTAATAGTTGTCAACTCTGATATACCAGTTACCAACTCTGACTTATTTTTGGTTCCCAACTCTGACAAACTTTTCACTATGCCTGAAATGAGTACCTTATTAACTAAACTCCATAAACAGGCTGTTTAGTTGAAGAGGCAATTGCTCAGTAAACGATAACGTCGGTAAAGGAGATTGAACACAGAACGTTCCCATGACAAGGGTCTAAGCAGTAATTTATCACCATAACTTATACTATATTTCAATTCCCATTATGTGCATATGCCTAAAAAAACCACTTCTTTATATGATAGTGAGTATTAAAACTTCTCACTAGTTTTCACAATCTCACCAGATCAACGGCTATGTTTTAACATAACTACCTCAGTTGATGTTAGAAAATCCCTAAGAAATCACATTCTTTCTAATCCTAATACGTCATATCAAATCCTCATTTCATCTCATTTACCTAACCCAGATTTAAGCCTAACAACGTAACCTTATATGCCAACATAAAATCTATTCCTAGTTCCTAATCTTATTCACAAATCCCTAATCTTGAGTGAGACTCATATTTTGTTCCTAACCCATCAACTTCTTCTAATGCCCAATCTTCGCATGATTCTTATATATACTCACTCACCAGTAATTCACTTTCACTCCACAACCTAAGTCTCTCTTTAGAACTCCGCATATTGAGCTCCCAACACAATGGATGAATTTCTCTAATATTCTCTAATGAGCATAAAGGTGTTACAAAATTTTTGAAAGTAATGCATAATAAGAATTAAAATCACGAGAACAAATTTCCCTATAAACAATATTCCGGACACCAGATGTTTTCGACTGATTCTCAGTCGCATTCTGGTTATATTCCACAAGGATATTAACTTTCAATTTTCTCGTATTCCTGACTGAGACAGTATGAACCTTGACAATGTTTTACAGGAACTACACATTAAAAAGTAGCTTGACATGCTGAGGAAGCCATGCTGTACCTCCTTACTTCACACAGATTTACGCTCTAAAATGAAACTCTCAGTAAGCTTTATAAGGTTGTGGTTGAATTGCCTAGGAAAGTTTTACTATGATATACGGACAAGGTATCTCAGTTATCCTACCTGCTGATTTTTGAGAGCTTATTGTAGTTTACAACTACTCTCCACTATATATAGCCCCTTCACCAATGGTTTAAGACTGCTTGACTAGAATCAGCTAGAGGCAATATATCTTGAAGATAATATATTAACCTGGAGAAAATTATCTCAGACAACATCCACAATCTTATCCTCTACTGTACTTGTGAGTGTTTAGGTTAACGTGATGAGGAATCGAATGAAAGTAAAAGTAAATTAACAGAATTACAGTAAGTTATTACTATTGATACGCCAACCGTATAACCTACTAACGAGAGTCATTGCAAAGAAGATGTTTCTGAGCCCTCTTCAGGTTAGATGCGGGCATACTAGTCAAGCATATCGAGTACGATTAAGTGAGAGATTCATGAATTCCCTTTGAGAATGATTTTATTCTCTGTAGTTTTACCTCATTATTGATAACATTTCGTAACCGTCAATATATTTAAAATATGATGGAGAGTTTGGACGGGTATTATGTAGAGCTTCTTGGGGAAATATAGTTGAGTTTGAGCGGACTTCCTATTTAGATATGCGAGAATTAATCGATTTTCCCGAATTACCTTTCCCAAACTAATCCACTTGAGATCGGTACAAATATAACTTAATGCTCAAAAAGACCGATATAGATATAGCGATGAGAATGTGAAACCTAAGAGAATCTTTAGGAATCCGTTGATTCACGGATAATAATACTGCACATATCACTCGGATGGTACTAGAGGTTTTACATTCAATATACGTATCGAGAACAACGAAAACCTAAATATCCTAACAATAAATCATGGCGCGGTCCTAAGTAGAAAAAGAGTAGATACTCGCAAAGAGCGCCAAATTAAATTAGGTTAAGTCGATACATCTCGATGACTCACCTTATAAATGGTTTCCAAGAACATTGATGGTGTCAGTTCGTCTAATATATTATACTGACCGTATAATCTCAACTTCCTCATCCTAAAGCTGATAAAGGAGAAAGGTATTTGTTGTGTAACACTACTACGAAAAATACATGGTCACTCCGATAAGTGAGTGATTACATAAATATTATTAGGGTAAGAAGGCAGTTATTTAGCATAAAAGCAAAGTACAACATTCACAGGGCCCAACTTAGTCGATCTAGGAGAGTATTCATGTCTTTCCTCTCTTCTTCTGAATATATCAGAAAAGTAGTTATTGGTCCCTATTCTGCGGTGAGTCCTACGCTGGGATGAAGGTGTTCCCTTAGTAGCTTCACCTCCCCAGTCCCATTAATCTGACCACAGCCCTCTTCCTTAGAAAACGTTCCCTTTGAGAAAGTATGTTCTCCGGTCGTATATCTTCAAGATCCAATCGACAAATTACAGCCCATCGTCAAACTAAGTGAACCATCCCTACCTGCCAAGTAAAAAACTGATCCCCCGCTTTAAACTCCTGGCTCCCCGGACCTTGAGTCCTCTGGTGGAGAACAACCCTTTAAAACTCAGTTAATGATGATGGAGGCAATGAAAATTTTAAAACTCTAAAAATATTCCCGAGAAATCTTCTGAACGACCTCCCTTAGAAATACCTAAGACCCTTAAGAAATTCCTTACGTGACGATGGTAATCATGTACTCCTATTAATGGAGGACCCTCTGATTGGTTGTCAGTCGCTTTGGTTCCCAACCAGCTCTGTTCTAGCGGTTGTATGGTAGAGCAGTGGGGCTGGACATTAGTTTATTAGCACTCGAAATCACCGAGGCGTACATTGATGGACTTGCCCTTACACGAGCCTCTCTAGTAACTAATTAAAAAGTTAATTGAGCTCACCTCAGTATGTGAGCTGGTTCTGAGACATTTAACGAGTACCCTATATTTGACTTCTCATACTGAATGTACTTGCACTCCCTGACATGATTAATGTATTTAACAATCCGTCAAATAGTTTTGTTGGTATAGTTTCCGTACTACTACAGGAATTATAATGCCTAAGTCATATCCGGCATAATTATTTATGGGGCGTCGGCTTTATAAAGAAAATGACGCTTCTTCCCAGACATTTAACTAACGTAACGGGAATTTTACATTGAATTCTAAATCGATGTATAGAAATTAATCGTAGTAAGGATGAGAGTCTAAACATTCACTCACTTTTAATAATATGCTCGTCACGGATTAAGTCATTAAATGTTCCAATAGCCGTTTTCCCTGTCAGATGGTGGGAATGTAAGTTGGTGCTTCATTCTGAATATCTTCTGCTTTGGTAGGTTTTCAATCCGAGCCAATGGGATCCGTTTGTACCAATTCCTGGTGTATTGGATTTGCGAGATTCGTGTAAGATCGCTCTATTTAATCCTTCCGATACACCTTATTATGTTTAGGAAACGGTACTTAGTAGTGAGGTTAGATTTTATGTGTTCTTTGAGAAGAAGAATGTTTCTTCTCAATTAATGACTAGGTATCCATGAGTAAGAGGCGAATTCTCGGGAAATCAACTTTAATAGTCAGACGTTAATGGTCGCCTCAATTAAAGTTGGAGGGAAGGAGTTTTGCTTTGCTGGATATTCCTTATCTGACCTCGAAAAGAACTGAATTAGATCGCAGTGGCTGTTTAAAAACAAAAAAATCGGCTCACTCTCAGTTTCGGTGACCAACGACGTTTGGAGTGCTACTATATTCAACACACCAATTCGAAGGTAAGTAATATCTGAGTCGACTCCATGGATGAATTACCTAGTACGTCGGTTTCCAGGGCCCTTGGGTCTCAAGAAATAGAAAAACAATGTCTATGAAACTGTTGGAGCAGGATAGTATATTAACGACTAGTAAATACTCCCTTATTCGGCTTCCTGTGGTTCCTAGATCCGAAAACACCTGACGGTAGTTGCGTAGTTAATTAAGTATTATAGTACTACACGAAATTAAATATAGTGTTACTAAGAACAGAATTTCCCTTCCTCTTACCCTTAACCTAAATAGATATGATTTATAATATGGTATGGTAAAAAATTAATGATTATACTATACACATTGAATCATGGGCCTGTAGTTATAATCAGTGGTAGATCCAGGAACCCTGAAAGTGTTATTTTGAATAAACTGCTTTTTCCACTCTCATTTGCCAGTATGAGTATTAAGAATGACCATTATTTGGTGGTACATAAAATAATGGATATCAAAGTCCACTAATTTACAGCGTGGGAATGATGCTGGCGTTAGAAGAATACCATGAAGTCCAAGATGTGATATGATATACTTAGATGAATATTAATAATTCCTCGTCAGAAATGGACATAGAGGAATATACATATAGTTTTACCTTGGATAACTGGTGTTCCCTTGCTGACCAATTTAGACGAAAAAATGGGATAAAATCACTTAAAACCCAGTAAAACTCAGGTCTTTGCAGAGTACTGAGATGGTTGAGTCTTGGGTCACAAAATATCTAACATAGAGACAGGTATAAACTTCCCTCAAGAAAAAATTCTCCAAAGGGAGAGCGTTTAGATATTTCCCCGTATCGAACTTTGAGTGGTAAATACAATTAACGGATGATTAACCTAGTTTCTGGGAATGGTAAAAATTTTTATTTTATTAGGCGACAATAATTTACACACTAACTAGAGATTTCCACAATTACAATAGCTCTTATATCATGCACTAGACTGAGGTTGGTAGATCCATTAAATTGACCGCCGAGTTGTCAGCAGGACACTGTTATGAGTAATCAACTTAGGAGGCCTTAAGTAATAATCCCACATTTGTAGGGTAATTCCCGATTTAATAGTCAGGCAGTATTTCCATCCATGAGAGAGCTTACATGTAATACATTGCTTTCAGACACATCTAGGAGACATGGTGCTTGACCTTATTCAAATATCCAGACGGAGAACGACTCAAACTCAAAATTGCTTTCATTATTAATGAACCATTATTCAATGGGGGCATTCAGAGAAATTATGGAAGATGATTGATAAGCAACATAACTTGGCTTTGCGTAGAGGTCTGTTAATCCCGTAGAACTTTCTCCGTGGTATAATAATACTTTCAATTTTATTTATTTTATTTTTATATTAATTACCGAGAGTGACCATGTGCCACTCATCTATTTACAAAAATAAATGTAGTCTGGTTGATGGGAGGTCGCTAGAACTATGAGTAGTAACTAACTATGAAAAATTATGAACTGTTAGATCAATACCAGTCATTATAATCGGGGCCCTAAAAAATAATTAGTTAGCCGAAGACTCTCTCTCCGAATCTCTCCTAAAATGAATATGATATGAAGAATGATAAGACCCGCGAAATACTTCTTTGGATTTCAATCCTCAATGGATAGATAAATCTATTACCTGATAAGAAATCAGCGAGAGGAAAGGAAGAACTCTGATCTATATTAAAGTGGTATATTTACATCTCTCATTTACTTATTGGATGCGTCGAAGACAATTTAGAGAGTAAAAGAGATGTTCTTATCGACAGAAGTTTTAACAAAAGCAAATCCGTAAAATTAAAACTTCAAGAGGCCAGTTGAGGTTTCAAAAAGACTCGAATTATTAACTATACCTTTTGTATCGGTTCATCACCAGCAGTTATTCTGATGGAATTTATTTATCGAGGATGTTTTAAAATAGTTTAAAAATATACACAAGTTTCACCTATGCAGATAATAAACCTTTATTAGGGGATTAACGAGTTGTAGTCGTGAGTGAACCCTGTCATTTAATAATATACTTATATACGTCGGGGTTTTAACTATACACTATGCTATAATTACTATCTAGTCAGTGAATAAACTTTATGTCGACTCCATTGAGGAAGTTAATTGCTAACCTTATGATGAGATAGGACAGTCTTGTTATACTGTGTCTGAGGGTTATAAATGAACACTTGTAGTTCATTAGAATACGAAGTAATAAGCCTGGAGAAAAAAAGTGGCTTTGCTTCATTTGTTTAGAAAATGAAACTTCTATCGTTCCAGCTCATATTACTGAGGCTGAAACGTAATTTTAAATTATTTAATTTCCAATAACATGGTTTGAGAAGTGTTTATCGGAACTTAGACACTTGAAAAACAAAAATATCTTATATTCACTTATAATTTTCTTAATCTCTTAAGAACTTTCCATCTCTTGAACTTTGTTCTATAATAACATCTCATATCTAACGAAGTGTGTTTATGAAATGATATGCTTTTCCTAGTGTGCCTGAATCGATCAAATCATTTTAACTAATCTGGGCGAATTTATTACGTGTATTGGTGAATCTGGTGTTCTTACGTGTATTTCGGTGTGTCTGGGTTTCTTACGTGTATTGCTGTGAAAGGTTTTTATGTGTATTGCTGTGAAGCTTTCCTACGTGTATTCTGAATCAGGCGTGTAAATACATTAACACAGTTATATTTAACAAAAATGTTAAATAGTATAAAGTATAAATATATAAAACTGATCCTAGTATATAATAATAGGATCAAACTAACGTGCAATTATAATTATTATGTCATAAGAGATCATCGAAAACCGCAATAGCTCCCAACTGAAAAATAATATTATTATTGAACTTGCTAAATAGATGGCTGTACCTATTGTACTAAACTAGTATATCAGTTCCTATGATTCTCAACGAGCCTGTCATGTTCAATTGATCAAGGTTGTGGCCGGAAGGAGCTTTAAAACTTATTTTAACGATTCGTTCCGGTTCCTGAAGGAGAATAATATGCGATGTTCTACTTGATCCCATCTATAACTTGGATGAGGTAAAAGTAACTCTCTCTCTTCATAATTCAAATGGGCCAACTGGGTGATGTTCATAAGTATACATACAAGGCCAAAATAGAAAAGAATGCAGGACAAATCGACTTTCCTAGATGTTTCTAGTTTTCGAAATATAAAATTATATAATGAAAATAAAAAAAAATTTTTTTCATTATTATCTCGAGGTGGTGTTTTTATCTGAAAGAACATACAATGAACACTTCAGCTCCTCTTTCTTAATTACTTTAATTTATGCACAAATATTTTAAAGTGAAGAAAAACATTTTAAATAACATATAAATATTAATTTGTCATTTTTTTAATTTATAACTCGTAGTTTGACACTTTAATTAATTTGTAATCTTTGATATTATTGGAATATGGAAATTATAGAAATAATTGAAGGTAGAAAATTTGGACTATTAGTTTACTCTTAACGTCATTTTATCGCTTCCAGACTAGTTATTGGGTAAGATAGAAAATTAAGATTAATCTAAAGCTAAGATTATAATGCTCATAATAAGTATTTTTTATTTAAATAATTGAGAAATCTTTCCACTGACTCAATACACTGCCGAGGAATTATAATGATCGATTTTTCAGGAATTGACTCTAACATAGTACAATGACCTCTAGAAACATTCTGTCTGATTTTTCCCAGAGTACAAGACGGATATTCGACACGTCATTCATCCCTGCGCCATTAAGCAGTAAATTTGGTCATATAAATCACCATTGTATATAGGCCAGAAGGTCTATTTCTGAATGGTGAACCAATAACAGCTGTTCATGTGTCAGGCGCGACCATAATGTGTTGCGTACCTGTATTAAATCAATATATAACATCGTCTTTTTTGCGGAAAAATAATGTACTGTAGCTGCTGAAAGGTGAATGCCCAATCCCAAGTTACTACTACAGTCCTTTGGGCAAGATAAGAATGTGGTTCTAAATCAAAACTCTCAAAGAAACAACATTTAGTCCAGAGATTAGGGCCTCAATCCAGTAGGAGAATACACAATAGCACGTTATTGAAGAATCCTTGTGGTTATCTGGCGAATGAAATGGAGGAAACTGTCCATCTACAGTTGAATTGTTAAAAAACAAGATCTCTTATAGAAGAAATAAGCTATGGACAGATAATATACCCGCAGAGAGGCCGACATAAAATTAGAATTGCTTGTATATAATAATACAGCATTGTTAAATGGGGAAGAGACCTATTAGTCAACCACCTTCAATATCTATCCCTTATCAACGAAGAGAAACGTTTATCTTGATTCTCTTGGTTGTTTTGGATAATATCAACAAGAGTATACCCTTTACTTGGATTCTATCATTTGTTGTTTAGAAATCCGATTCATATTATCTTAGAATTCCCTAAAGAAATGAAATTTGAAAATTTTATCTAAAAATATAATTCACATTGTGAAACTAATATAAATTTAATAAAATATATATCTTGTAAATTATTGTTAAAATACATAGCTTAGTTTAGAGAGTCCTGAGTATACCTTTCCCTGCAGCGCTTTGTTTCCTCACCTGCTATCTATTGCCTCTTCACTCCACTGTCTATTCTCGAACGACGGGAAAATAATTGAGGATGGAGTGGTTTAGATTTAAGTGAGGGGGACGGATATAAGGGAGATATTGATCATTGCATCCATGAAGTCAATTAGAGTGCAGATATTCGACATATCTTATTCTGGTGTAGTTTATCTTTAGAAATGAATTTTTTATAATACAGTATCTGGAATGGTTTAACCATATCTGATCCTAGGCTGATGAATATCTTTATGTTTGCTTCATTTATAGTGTCTCAATTTATTAGAATACCTATATAATACATGTATAGAATACTATACCATAGTATTTTTCATATATCCTTTTTAGTGTGTAAGTTTTCATTACCTAGTTTGAATGAATTATTAAATAAAACATTTATATGTGATGATACAAATACTAAAATAACACAGAATGTAAGTAAAGAGGCATATAATGTGACTGAAATTATTTTATAAACACACAAATAAGAAAGTATGATAAGTCATGTTATCTAGGCTGTCTCAGAGGTCATGCTACAATAAATTATACTTTGATTTTAATTAATTTAATAACTGATATAAATTTTGTAGTAATGTTACAGATAGTTAAAACTAAATGACTCTTAATTACTAGTTTAACTATATCGTTTGTGCATTAGCTGGAAGTGCGTTTGCAATATCATTAGTCCAAGCAACATAATTTAAAGAAAACTCCTCTTGGACATAAATCACTGAGAGTGTATGTTTCTTATAGAAAATTAGATATAATGTGACTACTATCTTTTAACACGTCAAATATGCAACATTATGAAATTATTGGTATTATATGCCAATTACAATACTGATATAATTTTGACAGGCGTTTCAAAATGATTGAGGCTGATCTTTATTGTTTTGGGATTCATCACTGAAATCCATTATCTATCTGATTGTGGGCTACAATTTCCTGTTTTGAGGGTGCTTCAATTCCTTAATCAATATATATCCGATTTCTGTTATCACAATGGGATTCAATACATTGAGAATCCTCAGTCCATTTAGCTGAATACTATCATTAGTAGTTGAGATCCTAGTGAATCTTTTCTCGGTGCTTGATTTTATAAAAGTTGGAATTCATCACTGAAATCTTTCTTCATTATGGTGAGTTGTTATCGGAGTTGTCGAGTTCATCTGGAGATCCTTCTCCTAATCCAAATTCTAATAAAACGATTAGGGATTATGCCTGAAATTCCTTCCTCTTTAATAGTAACTTTCAGCAATAGAGTTTTAATTCCTCCTGAACATTCACATGACACTTATGGAACCATATACCTCCCAGTCAATTCCAGTTTAAGTCACATTTATTCACCAATTAGTTGAGCCATATACTTGGAGTTTCTTATTCCTTGATTTTTATGCAATGAAGCATTATATTTGGAAGCGAGTTTCGGCTTCCTACTCTCGATTCTGGATACTCTAGAGCTGTCTGTGCGTGTAACATATTTTACACCTTGGGAACCTTAACTTGCCCCCCCAAGGTGTAATTAATCAAATTCTAATTTTAATCAAATAATCCTATATAATTTTATATATTGTTGGGAGTAAAGGAGAACTTAGTATAGTGTAAAAATCATTCATACTTATTGTCAGCCCTCCAACCTATATAATTCTGGAGCGATTTTCATGTAAAGATAACACTTATTTTCATTTGAGAAGTTGTCACATCTTCATATTGATGCTTTTTGAGTATTCGTTACTACTCTTAATCTTCGAGACCATATTCTATCGGGTTACATCTTCGAGACCTGCTATCGGGGTTAAATCTTCCGAGCAAAGCCCGAGGAAACAAGCTAATATAATTCTACAATCTTCCTATTAGTAAAACTTAGTAATGTACCAACATTTCATATCAAAGTTCACATCCTCTCGAAAGCATTCAACGTCAGCCAAGGACTCGACAGAGTCCTGAAGACTAGACTTCTCGATTTATAGGAGAAAATCTAATCTGTACTACAGTATTACCCCTGAGTGAGTCAGGTGGTTCTGTGCTAGACAGAACGTTCAACCATAATAATAATACATAATAATAATATATAAAAGTAATGAATAATAATTAATATTGTATAAATAAATAATAAATAAATAATAATAATATATGATAATACATTAATATAAATAATAAAATAGTAATAAATAATTATAATAATAATAATAAATCTAACGCAGTATAAACTATAAATCTTTGACAATTCCCACACACTAACATTTTGAGGGACGTACAATTCTCCATATTACTTAGATTCCCGACATCCAAAAAATTTCTTGGAACTTCATATTCCAAAGAAAGGTGTGTAGAGTACTTCATCACCGTCGGACCTTGTTGATACCAAGCGTACTCCTCCGACGGATATATAAGTAAGTAAACTATAATACAAATATAAAACAATCGATTATTTAATAACTAAACTACTGTGTAAAATATTACTAGATAAAACATTTATAATAGTAAAAAATATATAATCTATATATATATTTATTATTTATTTTATATATAATATTATATATTATAAAATATAAACTTATTATTATAATATTTATATTATATATAATAATATATAATAAGTTATAGATCAGGTATTCTTTAATATATTTGCGACATAATAATATAGTATTAAATTGATTGATATATATATTATAATATATTTAATTACAATTAATAATAATTAATAAGAGGACCTAATTCATTACCTAAAATTATAAATTCATTTAGAAATATATATACACATATGGAATGCCTTTTATCACAGAATAAAATATATCAAACGGACTAGAGAGGCTTAACCCTGTATATAGTAGAAAGCAAGACTGCAGAGTTCCGGGCAGAGTAAGTGTCGGTAATTTTAAAATGGTCGAGACAAAGTCGGCAAAAAAAAAATACCCTCTCCGCGGTCTTGGTAGAAAGGCACTTAAACAATGCAATAAGAACTCAAAATTATAAAAAATATATATGCTATTGTAATGCTGAAAAATATATTTTCAGAAAAAACTAAATTTGGCCTCAAAATACTTAAACCTAGTTAAGGCAAATTTTAAAGCATTAGCGTAACTGAGTACAAAGAACGGTTAAACAGATGCTATAATGTGCCTTATTTATAAGTACATAAGGGACATTTTGGCATTTTCTTATGTACGTCATATAAGACTTACCTATTATATCGTTCATATATTCCAGTATTTTCGATAAAATGAACACCAATGGGGGCACAATTAAATGAACGCGAATGGGGGAATGAGACAATAAAACGAACACAATTGGGGGAATGAGACGGACATGTATGCAAAATTCAGTCTAAACCAACAAAGCTACACAAAAGATATCATGTGTAGATTAACTGGTGTACAGAATTCCCATACGTGGATAAAAATCGTAAAATTCTTATTCCACAAAGTTACACAGGTGAAATCGTTTGTACATTAACAAGTGTATAGAATCTCATAACAGCCTTGACAAACAAAGCTACATGTTTGATGTAACCTTGTGGGAAATCTACGATTTTTATAATGTTTGTGACATGTATGGACTATCTTGAATTGTCCTTGAGTTACACAGGTGAAATCGTTTGCACATTAACAAGTGTACAGAATCTCATAACAGCCTTGACAAACAAAGCTACATGTTTGATTTTACCTTGTGAGAAATCTACGATTTTTATAATGTTTGTGACATGTATGGACTATCTTGAATTGCCCTTGGAGTATTTAACTAAGCTACATATTTGATGCTACCTTGAGATATATATGGTCTTTTATTTGGTTTGTGACACGGCCTACCTCGAAATATTCTTATAGTATTTAGCTTATTTTCCTTAAGTTTTCACATAATTATAACCTCATTTTGTCTAGCAATTGAGTAAAGGGGAAGAGAGAACTCCTCTGGGTATGAAACCAGAGTGGGTTTACGTACCTTGTAGTTCAAATAAAAAATTTAACGATGCTTTAGTTTCTGAGTGAACGGTAGGCATTGTTGCAAATATTTTACTTCGTCCCATAATAATAATAATAATACTAATAATAATACTAATAATACTAATAATATAATAATATAATAATAATAAGAATAATAGATAATAATAATAATAATAATAATAATAATAATAATAATAATAATAATAATAATAATATTAAAGATATGTTTTCGCGGACGCTAAAGATGGCTGCTGAAGCAGCGGTGTATTTTCGACATTATTTAAATTTATTTTGACGTTATGTTATTTTTTCCGTTGATAGAAGAAACCAATTCTTGCTCGGATGACTCGCCATCATCATGAATCATGGTATAAATCTAGAAAGAATTATTATTATTATTATTATTATTATTATTATTATTATTATTATTATTATTATTATTATTATTATTATTATATATTATTATTATTATTATTATTATTGACTTGAATGATATCATACATCGCTTCAGAATCTTTTTTATTAATTTATTGTTTCATTATATGAGTATATAATTAATGTATTGCGGTTTACTAGCATGGTGTTAATTAATTATTATTAATAATAATGGGATAAGGGATAGATTGAAGGATTGAAAGAACTATTTTTGACATTCTAAGTGAATAATAAGGATATTTCACTAATCAAAAGAAGAAAGACAAAAAAATTTTAAGTTAAACAAAATCTTTTCCAAAATATATAAAATAAATCCTATTATTATTTATATATAGTAATAGTTTACCGGCAAGAAGCCAAGGGGGAAGAAAATATTAGGATCCCTTACTGAAACTGAAGCTGAACCAAGACAATTTATAAAGTTTTAGCGAGAGTTGTAAATTTATCCACTCAAACTCTCCTGTCAGTGACTAACGCAAAGTAAACTTTACAATGTTCCATTTACACGCTAACTTCACAATGCATTAAAAAAAACAGTTCCAACTCCTTCTTAAGAATGACCTTGAACTAAAAATATCATCTACTTCACACCAGGGTTGTGGAGTCGGTTCAAAATTTTCCGACTCCGACTCCACCCTCTTCAAAATTACCACCAAACTCGACTCCGACTCCACTCTCTTCAAAATTACCGACTCCCCGACTCCAACTCCGACTCCACAACCTCTGCTTGACACGCTCCATCTCCTAACTCCTCCCTGCTAACCTGCTTTTACTTGGCAAGGCACTCATCGATACTGGCTAATGAAAGAAGTGTCCGAAGGATTTGGAACTAAATGGAGTAGTGGTGTTGGTTGAATGTCTCGGCGAGACTCGTTTTTTTCCAAACAGTCTCATCCTTTCTCTGTCCAAGTCTGACCTCAGGCTTAACTGCTATTCTCATTCTTACATGTACTATACTGATAAAGTCTGGAACACACGTATCGGGGAATGTCGGACTTTTTTTTAACCTAAATTTCCGGGTTTTTTCAACTCCTCCCGGTGGAATTTAGAAAGCATATGTATGTATGGCCTTTATCCACCATAGACATAAATAATTATTAGAGTGTGGAATAAATTATTAAATAATTGTATTGTAAAATATGAATTAAGTGTTTAGATACAACAAAATTCCCAATATTATGAATACGTGTAGCAGTACATGTCAACCAAACAATAATACAAATGCATAATAATTACCTGCTCTCTAGATCTTTCAACAGTTCTTCTTTTACAAAATGGTAGGGCTAATATTTTATTTCTAAAGGAACACTTACAACATCCCGACTGTGTTTCTGGGGTCCACGATCGATACACCAGTCTGTTCAAAACGGCTTGCAAAGGATTTAATATCGCCTTAAAAAGAAAAAAATTAAAATATGACAAAAAAAATAATACTTGAACATTATAAATAAAAGTTCTCTACACAAACTAGATTTATATAATATATATATATATATATTATATTATACAAATATATAAATATATATATATATATATATATATAATATATAATTATATATATTATATATATATACTATATATAAATATATATATATATATATATACTAATAAACTACCTTTATCCCCTATGCAGGGGTAACACGGGGGACCACAGGAATCGAACTTGAAGGCCGGCTATCCCAAACTAGCGCGCCCACAACGTTGTTCGCCAGTGAAGTTTTAATCTTCTTCCCCCCAGGTGTAGAGTAAAAACTCCAATTACTACGCGGAGGACTTTTAACCAGGCCGTCCTCTCATATTGAGCGGCGACTCAACCCCCTGCGCCACGAGGCGTTCTTTATATATAGATATATTATATATTATTATATACTATTTATATATATAATAATATATATAATATATATATACCCGCTATTATATATATATATATATATATATATATAATATATATAGATCTATTATATATATATATGTATATCTTCTAGGGGCATGCTTAGGTGTGGAAAGTAGATTACAGAAAGTGAATAATGAACATATTAAGGAGTGGTGTGGTATCAAGAAAGGGGTAAATGAGAGAATAAATGAAATTACTGTTGAGATGGTTTGGTCATGTGGAAAGCGATGAATGACAATCGGTTGCGTTTAAAGCGGATGCTTAGTGCGGAGTGTGTTGGAACAGACGGCTGGGAGACGCGAAGAGAAAGTGGGATTCAAGAATGTCTGAAGGCGAGAGAACATGTGAGTATGGACGAGCGAGAATAAGGTGGTGATTAGGAGGAATGGCGGCGGTTTGTATCGGGCATGGTTGTGGTCACCTGGGCCAGGGGATGAACCCTTAACATTGACGTATTTATCCATAGTGCAGGGTTCCTCGTCGCGGCTGCCATGATGCTTCTAGGGTGGATTTTCTGTCTGTGACGAGCTCTCACAAATTAATGGTACAGAAGGGGCAGTAAGGCTGGGCTTTCCGTTTCGACGTTTGTTCATTTCTCCACTGCGCTTTCTCTTTTCCGATGCTTGCCTACAGGCACCTTACCCCCAACTTGGGAGCAAAGCAGGAAGGTGAAGAAAGAGAAAGGAAAGAATATATATCATAGATATATATATATATATATAGTATAATATATATATATATATATATATATAGTATATAACTATATATAATTTATATGAACTATATATATATATATATATATATAATATATAATATATTATATCATATATATATATAGTATATATGGTCAAATGGGGAAAAAATGAAACCCTGCTGACCACTCATCTTCATCATGAAGAAAAACTTTAGAAAAGTTAAGAAAGGTAGCGTTTTACGAGTATTATAGTAATTAGGGCGTTAAATTTTATTTTATTTAAAATATGTAAAGAAAACTGATATTTTTAACTAAAAACATTTCCCAAAAATTGCTGATAAAATTTTCAGTAATTTTTTGTGTAAACTAAGAGTTGTACAAAAAAAAAAAAACGCAAAAGGATTTTTTCTGAAATTTCAACACCGCTAGTAGGGAAGACCAATATAAGTACTGCATGAATACTTTTAATAATTATGATTGTTTCTTTTGAAATGTATACTTTTTGTTTAAAGTGGGTTTGGAAAATGAACACGCCTTTGTGGGGGAAAATGAAACGTAATGAAGTTTAGCGAAGAACATATTTCATGTAACCTAGAATAATATAAATACAGATGAATAATCAGGAGACAATGTGCAGTGCGAGACCGAGAGAAGTAGGATATAAAGATTACAGAAGGACCAATATGAGGTATAAGGATTACAGGACTAAAGTAGGATTCAAGGATTACAGAAAGCCTAAAGTAGGGTATAAGGAGTACAGAAGAATTAAAGTAGGGTAAAAGGAACAGATGACAAAGTGGGTATAAGTATAGTACCAGAAGGACGAAAGTTAGGCGTATTAAGAGTGAACAGAAGCCAGTAAGTAGATGGGAGTAGGAGAAGGACTAAAAAATAGGAGGAGGATGAAGAAGGACGGAAAATTAGGGGATAAGGATGACAGGGAAGGACCTAAAGGGGAGAGAAGATGACAGAATACCTAAAGGGTAGCGGGGCCTATCAACGACCCAACCTCACTCTCCTCGCCCACCAACTCTTCCCGTTCTCGTCCATCTGACGGTTTCTCTCATCCACACTCGCCGTTCTCTGTCAGTTAGGATCGCCCCGAAAAAAATGAGCGAAAAAAAAGAAGGTTCAAAGATAACGCATGTGCATGAATGCACAACAAATGTACATGCATGTGTTGGGGGATGGACGGAACTCGCATAAAGACCCATCGGCATTGGTACTTATCGCTATGCCATGCACAAATTATATATTAAAAGCATAACATCACAATAGATTCAATACCCCCTTCCGGGGATATATATATATATATACTAATATAAATATATATATATTATATATATATTATATATATTATATATAATATATATATACTATATACTATATTATATATATATATATATATAGGTACTTTATTAAACCTAGGGGCAATAAAAAATTTAAGCTTTGTAAGGTTGGTAAAACTGGGAAATGCATTTTATGATCCTAAATTTATGAAACCGAAAAATATTTTCTTTGTAATGATGAATTTTCATATATAATTTAATTAATATTAACAAAAAAGTAAAGAAATTTATATCTTTTTTTCTGACTTCACACCTAAGCTTATAGAAATGAGTAAGCTTAGGTCAAGTTATTCAGTTCAAAGTTGATGTATCTTTACTTAAGTTTGTAGAAGCGAATTTGGACCCCATGACACTTTTTTTTTTAAATTAAGCGAATACCGTAGGCAGTGAGATACACTTTACCCCTCAAGCTTGGCAGACCTCCCGCGGGCTTCTGGCAAAACCGGTGCCTAAAATTAAGGCTTTTTTCGTATAACAATGAAAGAAGGCAATCTTAGCGTAGGTAAATATCTGAGATAGCATTACCAACCATTCCGATACTAATTTTATTACTGCCCCCTGGTTTAATAATTATTATTATATATATACTTATATATATATATATATAATATATATATATAATATATATAGATATATATATTATAATATATATATATTATTAGGTATAATCAAGTTAGGAGGCCTGAGTTAATAATACACTGCAAATATATCAAAGGTCTTAATAAAATTTTCACATTAACAAATGGTCTTCTGGATGTTCTAGAGCGGTTATGTTTTACGCTTTAAACATTCCAGAAGACCATTTTATTATTGTGAAAATTTTTAAGAACTTGATTATATTTTGCAGTTTTATTTTAACCTCAGGCCTCCTAACTTGAGTACGTACTAACTTAGCGTTTTATTTGCTTTGATCTACTATATATTATATATTATATATTATATTATATATATATATATATATATATTATATATATATATATATATGATACTATAATATATATATTATATATATATATTTATATTATACTATAACATCTGTAAATATGATATCTGTGACAACGTTACTTAACGCCCACAGGAAACGGGAGCTCGCGATCAAAAAAAATATTTTACAGGTAGCATCTATTATACATAAATAATGTTCTACGGTCGAAATGAATTTTTTTTTTTACATGTTCTAGGGGCGAAATTGATTTTTTTTAGGTTAGGTTCAGGTCCAGAAAAAAAAAAATTCATTTCGACCTTATGATTAACATCTATTATGTATCATTAAGAGAGCTACCTAGGTGACAAATATTTTCTGATCGAGCTGCCGTTTCCGTGTGGGCGTTAAGTAACTTTTATATTATATATATAATTATATATTATATATTATATATATTATATATATTATATATATATATATATATATATTATATATAGAAAAATGATTTATAATAAGATAATAAAGTTTTTTTTTAAAAAGTATTTTAAATTTATATATAACTGAAAAAACGCAATTTTTCACATTCTTACGCCAGGCATCTTTAGAGTCTGACAAGATTGACTTTCTTTCTCTACATGTTATCGTACATTCAATTTTGTAGATTCCATTTCTTTGATTTTTTCTCAACGCATCTCTGATTGGTAATTCTTGTCATTTTGTTCAAAGATTTTTTCGCTTTAAATATATCTTCAGGTTCAAAATGCTCGAGCCGAAACTACGCGCGTGTCGTGTATTCGGATTTGCTCATACCTTTATGTTCTTTTAATCAGTGGTTGTGGAATTATCTATATTACTATATACTATTACTATATCCATATATATATATATACTTAATATAATATATATATATATATAATACTATATAGATATACTCTAATATATATATATATATATATAGGTGACACTAAGGAAGTTTACCCGCATGATACTACCGCAAAAAAAGATGGATTCAGGAAAAGCTGAAAGCATATTATGGAAGTCACCGTAGAAATTGGATTTGGAAATGAAAAAAAAAATTTACTTTTTATGAATCACTTTTATTTTTTTATATCTGCCACAACTAAGCGAAAGTATAAAAGAAACTGATTCTATATTAAGAATCAGGGTCGAGTTGATTACTTGTCATATGTGGTGAAAAAAAGATTGTATGCTGTGTATAAATCATGATATGTGTTTTTTATAACGCTTACAAAGTAGCAGTACTCACCGATAACCGTAAAACCTCGCACACAGGATAGTGGAAAGAGATGTTCTTATGCGGAGTCTCCTCGGTCCCTCTTTAGCAGCAGGTGCCGACGGGGTAACATTGACTTTGTTTGCCCCCTCTGGCTCATTTCGTCACATGGCGGTGGATCTCTCTTGAAACTCTCCGTCTTTTGTTTTCGCTCATCTCATGTTTCATTGTGGTGTCGCTCTCTCCCA
>JABUQX010128371.1:0-38526 GCA_015478945.1 Trachelipus rathkii
TAATTTAATATATATAATATAATTAATATATATATAATATATATAAAAATGAATATAATATATTAAATATATATAATATTATATCTATAACTTTAAAGACCTTTGTTTATTTATATATAATATATTCTATATATATTATATATATATATTAATATATATTATATCATATATCTATATACCTATTATATATATATATATCTTTATATATAACTTATAGGTATAAACTACCTATTAACGTGCTTTATTCCCAATGCAAGGGGGTAGCACGGGGGGACCACAGGAAATCAAACTTTTTAAGCCGGCTATCCCAAACGCCCAGTGCACCAAGGATCTTGTGTTCCCAGTCAAGTTTTAATTCTTGCCCCCAGGTAGATAACACCTCCACTTGCTACGCGGGAGGAATTATTTGAAGCCAGTGTCCTCTCGTTATGAGAGGCCCGGGACCTCAACCTCCATCGCCACGAGGCGTTCATATAATTATATATATTATTATATATATATATATATATATATATATATATAGATTATAATATATATAATATAGTATATATACTAATTAATATATATATATATATTATATATATATAAACAAGAGAGCTTAAAGTTTGTTCCAATTATTAAAAAATAACTCACCTGTAAATTAGAGTCACTTCAGACTCAGTCCCATCACCTTCAGTGTTTTAATGTGGAGTAGTAAGATTCGATGCAATATTACACTTTATTTCCGGTCCAATATCCTGGTCTGACAGCTTGGTACTTCCCCACATTTAACCTACGTACCACTCCAGTTCCCAGTCCAGCTGTCTGCGGCTGTTGCCCCAAAAAAATCAAAATCATTCAAAGATATGCTGAACCTCTGTTCAAAGCAGTTTTTCTTTCCCTTTGGTTGTCTTTGGTTCCTTTAGCAAGTAGTTGACTAAGTTTGTTTATAGATAAATTTGTTCCACCTATATGTTAATATGTAAACGATCTTGTCTTTGAGGAGGAAAGATTAGGCAATAGGACATTTTTCTCTTCCTGCAACATATCTTCCTGTAACCATTCCAAGCTAACACGCATAGGCGTCATTATTTTGATGTACTCCGCAATTAACTACTTTATCATCTTTTATTAATACTGGAAAACAAGGGTTTTCTCTATCAAATGTTCATTGAATTTGTGGTTCATGCAAGCGGTACTTAAGCAGGCTTTTTTATTAGTTCCCAGCGAAGTAACACTTGGTTATGTTTTAAGCTTTGTTCCCAACTCCTTCTTAATTCTTCGCGCAGCAGATGTCAGCTTTTCCTGTTATTGGGCATTCACAATTCCTGCTCGCTTTCGGTAAGTTGCCTTATACTAAACGCGATTTTTGGCACCAGGGACCAGCGGGGAAAACATTATACAACATCCTTAGTAGCAAGATGTTTACATGTGTTAGGAAATGCATACGACGGCGATGTTTTTAGTTAGGCTAAGTGCATCATGTTCTTCAAGCAGATTTTTCTAGCTGGAGAGGTTTTTTCTTGCAAAACCTCTGTGTCACTAATTTGCTCAGTTCTCTTCACGCTGAACAACTTAATACATATGCAAATCGGTCACGCGTTCATAGAACTATATACTGGCCTCTCGTCCAAATCCTGATCTGTGTGAGCTGGAATGGCGGCGGATCTTGAGCTGGGGTATGGTGTGGCCCACCTGGGCCAAGGGACTGAACCTCTTAAACTTGACGACTTTACCATTGTTAGTGGAGAGTCCACCGTCGCGCAAAGGGTCCTGTCCCGATGAGTTTCACTAGAAGCGAATTCGTGGATTTTTAGCACCTGCGACGAGTTCTCGTTAATCTAGTTGCAAATTTGACAAATAACCTGAAGATGGTAACATTGTGTTATGTGAGACTTTGAGCTCTCTCTTGATGTTAAAATTTGGGAGTTGATAATTTTTTCTTCTTTCGTTCCTAGTTCTAGTTCTAATTCCTGTTCACTCACTGTACTTCTTTTCATTATCGCTGTATGCTACGTCACTGCACTTATTCTCACTTCTGCGCCATATCTTTGGTTATGAAAATAGATGAATATACCACAATATACAAGAAGAAGAAGTGAATGCATAGGTAGAAGGTGAAGTGAGTGTGAAACTTGCTGGTCTGAGATATTGATACAGAAACGCATTATATATACTTTCATACAAGCTAATAATATTACAAATGAAGACAGCCGCTTCTCTCTCTCATACTTCAATGCTAATATTAATTAGTCCAGTGTTAACGTCAATTCTCACTTGAAAATATCTAATCGATATCATTTGATACTATTGTATGTTCCTCAGTCCAGACTTGACTAGCATTTCGTCTTGGTTATAGCATTTATTTTGAGCCACGCTAATACTACTGTTACGACTAAGTCTTACATTTTTGATGATCTCTGGCTAATATATAGTGCTTCGACGCCTCTGTATTGCATTATTAATAGACTGAACCTGGCGTCTATGATCAAAATCTGCTCGTCTCCGTTGGAGAGGACGGGCTGCAGAAATCCAGTAGTATGACAGCTGCTCGGCGTACGTAACGCTTGCGGTTAATCGACCAGGAAGTTCCGGCAAAGGCATACCATACACAGACTCCGACAATAGTGAATCAGGCCGCCTATCCGAATAAGAATGCTCGACTGCGGTATGAATCATAGCGAAGCAAAATAATTGATTGTGAATATGATCCTTACCTATATAGCAAATAGGCCGAATTTAAAAGAATCTATTGATTTTTGTCAATTATTTGAAAAGTTTTGTGTAACAACATCAGGAAATAGTAATGACAGCGGAGAAGGACAAATTTTGTTATTTAAGGAATGCTGCTGGCTATCACCATCGATATAGTTAGACAGTCCCTTGTATTCATAATATATATATACGAAACAACATTACTTTTGTGTGTAGAAAAGTCAGATAACTCAAGTGCTGCATACTCTGTATAATTTTACTTAGTATATCAATCCTCGAACAAATAGGTATACATAAAGAGCGATTAGTTCGTGTTTTAAATCTCTTAGCAATTGATGTTAAGTAAGAAAGTATATGACATATCGAGTATTAGATATCTAATGGGAAATCGTGTATCGAATTTATCGTATCGAATATTACTCGGTATTTATTTGATATCAAACGTAAGAAGTTCCAGTCAATTAAATTTAGTCTCATTTTTATTTAAGCCTATAATATACCAACTTATATTTATTTTCATTTATCCATCAATATAAGATGACTTTTTTTCAAGCATATATATTATATTGTTGATATTTAAACTAGTCATATATTACACGTATATAAATGGATCATATATATTTTATATATTATATATCTATAGTATACTATATATATATATATATATATATAATAATATATATTATATTTATATATAATATATATATATATATATATATATATATATATAGATATATATATTATATATAATATTATATATAATTTATATATATTATATATATATTATATATATATACCGGAAGGGTGTCATTGATTCTCAGAAGTGGTGTTATGTCTTGTTCACTTGGGCATCGGCATAGCTGTGAGAACGCAATGCAAGATGGCTTTGTGTGAACCCTCCGACCCCCAGCACGTGTATGTGCATTTTTTATGCATTCGTGCATTTAGCATTTACCACATGCACTTTCTTTCAACCTCCTTTCTTTCCCTCAATTTTTCCATAAATTTTCGCCTTCTTCTCACATCCACCCTCTCTCAATCACAACATTCCTACTACATTCAATCCTATGTGTGGAGGAGAAAGAATATGCACGCATCGTATGTCCTGCGTGTCGTAAAAGCCGACTAAGGGACGGGGGTAGTTGTGTTGCTGCCCACTACCACTATCTCTTGCTAGAATGTTAATGCATGCCTCGGAGATGGTCGTGATCGCCCGTAAACGGCTTTATCTTCCGGCGAAATTGTACGAATCGGACGGGTAACATGGAAGTCAGAGAATACATTGTTAGAGAAGAGAGAGTATTATTTTTAGAAAGGGCAAATTTGATTGCTTCGCTGTGACTGAAACAAAGATGAACAGGAAACGGATGAAGGTCTGTGTGGTGTGAAATGTTTGCGTGCTGGTGTGGAAATGAATGAGAGAGGCAGAGAAGGAGTTGCAATTTTGATTGAGTGACCTGGGTACACGAAGCTATGGTAGACTTTGTGTGTGGGAGTCCGAATTCTAATGGTTAAATTAAGTTTGAAAAGGTCAAGTATGTTTGTGGTTGTGACGTATGGTCCATCTGAGGCAAACGTTGGAGAGAACGATTTTGGGGATAATCTGAATGATGCTTGGGATGGGGTGAGTAGAGCTTCAGATTGACTAGTGCCTGGGGGACCTGAAGTGGTTGGAAGGTTAACTTAAAAAAGGGATGGTATACACAGTGGTTTTGGGGTGGCGGGAGAACATGAGAAATGGTAGGAAGGTGAATTGATTTCTGTGAAGAGAAGAGGTATTGGTGTGTAAGTAATACTTTCCTTTAAAACAACACAAGATATTCCATAAAGTATACTAGCAGTTGGTGTAGGTAGAAGATGGTGATCGAAGTGAAAAGTATGATTGATTTGTGTTGGTGAAGAGGAGATGTTGAAGTATGTGTTGGATGTTAAATCAGTGAGGGTTTAGGATGGGATTATCGATCCATTTATTGTTCTATTAAATCAGTAAAGGAATGGCTGGATGAGAGGAATGTGATACGAAAGGAAGTAGGTAAAATTAAGAGTGAGAAGTTAAGTGAACAAACTTAATAAGACTAAGTATGTAAGAGCGCTCGCTAGTAAATCGGCTTGAATGTGAACGAGTTGATACTGATCAAAATCTGGGGGCAAATGAAGGAAGCAATTGTAGTAGTGCAAAGGGAAGTTTGGGAGTGTGCTAAAGTAGGAAGTTAACGAATGTTTAACAGCGAATGTGTGGAATGAAAGAGGTGATAGAAAGTGGTTAAGGTAAAAAGAAGCGTGGTTTGAATGTCACTAAAAGCAAATGATGAAGTTTTCAAAAGAAAGATGTTTGGAATTATATAGGAGGAAAAAAGAAAACTAAAAGGTGCATAAAAGAAAAAACAAGAGGTAAATGAAAAGTTTGGAGGGGGATGAATGAGGATATACAAGCGGGAATAGGAAGCTTTTTCTGGGAAGAAGCGCGAAAGGTTACAGAAGAGAATAAGGAATCTGCTGTAGATAATGAATAGGATGGTGGCTTTTGTAACTGATGAAAGGATGTGAGGAGTGTGGAATGAACACTTCGAAAATCTGCACAAATATTAACAGTAATGATGAAGTGTTAGTGAATGTGTGTGGCTTTTATGGTGCAAGAAGGAATAGGTATCTTGGGATGAGGCTTATTAAGTAAGGAGGAGGTAATGGGTAGAGTGAGAAAGTTGAAGAATGGTAAACTCTGCAGGTATAGGGAATTAGAAATTACTCAGTGAAAATGATCACGACGGAGGCGAGATGTGATTGATTGGATTTGGAAGTTTGTAATAAAGCGTTTATGGGGGTATAGTTCCAAGGGATTGGAGGAGAGCAGTAATGTACCCTTATATAAGGGTATAGGAAAAAAGGGAACTGTAGAATTAAGGGGAATAAGTTTATTAAATGTTGTAGGAAATATATTGCTGGTATTTTGGTTGAAGAGTGCGTCGAGTGACTGAAGGGACTTTGTTGGTGAAGAACAAGGTTGCGTTTAGGAGTGGTAGAGGATGTGTGGAATCAAATCTTTACCAATTGGAAAAAATGGTTGGCAAAATGAGGGAGAAGAAGAATAAATATATTAGGTTTTTAGGACTATAACAACAGGCGTATGATCCGGAGTTAATAGGGAAGCCTTTATGCAGGTATTAATCGATATATGTGTGTGGTAGGGTTCTGAATGGGAATCTAAAAGTAGTATTGACGATAGTGAAAGCGTGTGTAAGAATAAATGGTGTCAATGGTGATTGGTTTTAGGATTAATAGCGGAGTGAGAAGGTGTGTTTTATGTCTCCTTGGTTATTCAATGTGTATTAATAAAGGGGTTATGACAGAATTCGAGGTGGGGTGGCAGGAAATGGTGTTAGAATGATGGAGATGGAGAGGAGTGCGGAGGGTGCCCTACCTATTATATGCGGATGATTGTTCTGTGTGGCGAATCTGAAGAGATGTTGAGAAGATTGGTAGAGAGATTTGGCAGGGTAGGTAAAAAGGAAGGGTTTGAAAGTAACGTAGATAAGAGTAAGGTTAATGGTTGTGAGTGAGGACAGTCCTCAAGGGTGTTTGAAGTTTGTTAGCTGAATGAACGCAGCGTGGAGCAGTGCCTTGAGTAAAATATTTAGGGTATGTGTTTGGATGAGAAGGAACGGAGATGCAGAGTGTAGTAGGAAAGTTGTGAATGGCAGGAAGGGTGGCGGTGCAATTAAATCGTGGTGATGTAAAGGGACTAAGTCTTGAAGTGCGCTAGGAGTCTTACATGGGGTATGTTGTTACCTGTGTACTGCTGTGTAATAGTAGAGAC
Source organism: Trachelipus rathkii (assembly GCA_015478945.1). NCBI lineage: Eukaryota > Metazoa > Arthropoda > Malacostraca > Isopoda > Trachelipodidae > Trachelipus > Trachelipus rathkii. The sequence continues at coordinate 6,509 of JABUQX010128371.1, forward strand.
TTATGGTCTGGAATATAAGAAGTATAGATCTAAAGTTCAAATTGTTCAGATGGACAGATCTATAAGGTATCAAATGCCTAGTGTGATAAATAGAATTAATAAAAAGAGTAGATGAAACGTATTTAAAGATAGAGTTTGTGTAGTGTGGATAGAAAGGGGTAAATAGAATGAGAATATAAATGATAAGTATTTGAATAATGGTTCTTGGAGTATCATTAGTGGAACAGTAGATGATAATAATAATATCCGGTTGGTTAAGCGGAGTTATAGTGGTGTAGTAGGTGTGTTGGGAAGCGACCGGCTGGGAGAACCGAAGAACGAAAGTGGATTGAGTCGGTCGTAACCCTTCGAATACTAGTAGTCTGAAAGCGAGAAAGATATAATTGCAGTGAGTCTCTGGGCCACAGAATGAGCGAGCATAATACGAGGGCATGTGATAGGACAGTATGAGATTGAGGCCTCTTACATTTAGAGTATGAGCGTGTCATCTGAGGTGGTGCAGACAACACTGGGACGGCAAGGTTGTAATATATCCTCGATATGTAGATCGACTTGAGTAACGCTATGTTAAATCCGAATAGTGAGTAGAAAAAGCGCGTCACTCGGTAACCCAGAAGTGGTACATAAGGTAGTCGCGCTAGTCTCTGTTCTGTGACCGAGCCTCAACTTAAAGTGAAATCGAGAATAGAGAATTGAAGAAAACTAGGTTGTTCAATGACAAATCAATTGATATCAATGATATTTGCTAGTGCTTTGAAGACGTTCAAGCTCATTAACAAATTTACCGCATATTGAAGTTAGAAAATTTGTGACAGAGGATGTTCCGTAATGTAGTGTCCTGAGATTTCTTTTTGACGTGACACCTTTAACATCTCTTCATTCTTTTATATAAACTTCCATGCTGAAAGCCGTAAACTATTTTAAATGCCATAAGTCATTGTCTCTGATAAATATTGACCCGCGATTCTTTGTAGCGGTCACCTTACCGACGTGGGATACGTCCATCTTGCGAGTGGTAAAAAGGTACTGAGAGAAATGTATACAGGTAGTCAATGATATATATCAATATGTTTATAACGATAGCCTCGAGTAATAAAGATCGTTCAGTATACTATGACACATGAACATACTAAGTAAGATAATATATATAACAAGCCATGAATCGCTTGCCAGAAAAACCTAATGCATTGTATAGTTGATAAGTATCATCCAAGAATAAAATCCATCTGAGGATTTTCACTAAAAAAATAAACTGTAGACTTATAGTATGGACTAGTAAAGAAAACTCGTCGTATTACGATAATAATTTTTACTATATTCCACCCCTTTTTTTAAACTTTACTTCTTTAATTATACTATACCTAACTTAACTAATTCACACTAACACGTCGGGGACATACGTAGTATACCTGCGAACCGTGTTTATACTTTATTATATATATATATAATATATAATATATATGATATATAATATTATTATATTATAATTAGATATATTATAAGCAACATTTGAAGAATTATTAGTTGTGTAATTTGAAAAATAGTAGGTATAAATATTAAACAGTTTGTAGAAAGGAGTGATCATAATGGTGGACTTACAAAGGACATAGGAAGGAGTACGAGAAAGAGTTAAGATCATGAGATGAATTATATGATAGGAATCTACTTAGAATAGACAAATATGGAAGGTGACTTTCTGTAACTGTATTAAATAATGATGTTAGGGGAGTGTGGAGGGAACATTTCGAAAATCTGCCATATTCAATTTTCACTCAAGCTCCTTTTGACATCTGCTTTTTACCTTTCTATAGGTTCATTTTCCAGGCAAGGGGTGTTGTAGCGCGGGCATGCGAGAAAAGTAGCATATTTCAAGGTGAGACGACGAGATAGAGTCATTAGTAAAGGAGGAGGTTCAGAGATAGGATAACAGCTCTTATGTTGAGAAGTGCGGGAGAATTATACTGACGAATTTCAGGAAGGAGGCTGAAAGAATCGGGAGGAGGGGAAGGTCAGACTATGAGAAGATAAGTGCTGAGGAAAATGAGCTGTAGAGCACCACACGCGTTTAGGAGGGTATAGGTTCCTGCGCGATCTTGCGACGATGGAGATAGTCAGAGTAAAGGTTGAAAATATCCACGACAAGCGAAAAGCTCGCAGCTGCAACCCGATGTAAATCGATGTTGCGTAAATAAGTATACCTATGTTTATTGAGTTATGTAGCGGAGGAACATGATTACGTAACTGGTGGATATGTTTGGTCTCGAATGAGAAGAGTGCGTCGAGATGGCGACACATATAGCGTACTGCTGAGGTGATTAATCCATGATAGAAAACTCTAGAAATGGAATGTAGGATTTAGTGAGACTAAAAAGATATGGAGGTGATGTATGAGTGATAAGTGGCTATCATGAATGGAGATCAAGTATAGTATATAAGTTGCTTTATTGTAGAGAGTATTGGACTCACGCGCCCGTTTAACCGAAATAGACTCCGTGTGGGCAGCACGTAGGCACTCGGCTAGTTTAGAGAAGCTAATTTACTAAAGCCAGACAGATAGTAGGGGACTGAGTGTATGTGTTACGATCTCGCTCTTGGTATGAGCATCTCTCAATCTGTCAATTTATAAATGCAGGAAACCTGGGGTTTTGGCAAGAATTTAGATTGTGGGGTGCAGGAGAAGGATTCTCGTTAGCAAATGCATGAGGAATAGCGCAGATTTGTGAAGATGTCCTGACGAGTTTCTCACTCACTCCTCTCTCAGATACTTTGTGTGTGTGAGTTTTACTGTTAAGAGAGTATGCCATAGAGAGAATGATTATTGGTTGAAAGTGAGAGACTTTGAGGCAAGGACGAGCTGTGTAAAAGAGAGAGGCGGGTGTGGTGAAGAGTGAGAATCACGTGAGAATAAGTAGAGATAAGGGTGTTTATGGTTGTGATGAGAGGAGATACTAGTGAGCTGAGGATGTGAGAGTTTTATTGTTAAAGAATAGGATATGTCACACTAGTTGAAGCAAATCGCATCGCCAGAGCTTTAAATAAATTTCCTAGGATATCTACGCTAGGATGACAAGACAGGAGAGGAACGGAATATGAAAGATGCAGGAGAAAGATGTATAGAGAAAAGTGTCTAGATCTAGCAAGAGAAGGTTGATACTAGGTAGCAAGTATAACAAGTATGTTTGTAAATGGATTGAAATGTGATATAGAGGAGTACGACTATACGTTCGTGAGTGCACTCATAAGGTCTTACATCGCAGGGTGTATAAGTGTAGATGGTTCATACTTCGTGAAGATTTTGAATTATGAGTATAGTAGTAAAAGATAATAGGTATGTGAAAGGAGTTGATCAGATAAGAAGACTGAGGAACACTTCAAACTGAGATTCATAGATATACAGGAAGAATGGCACCACGATCATCATAGCGAGCCAAATGTATAAGAGATAGAAATTTTATTAGAAAGAAGATAGAAACTTAAAACACTCGATATTTAAGCAAAAGTGAAAGTGGTGTGGATGTGAGAAACCACAGGGTAAAAAATGAGAGACATGTGAAGATTCAAAGTGAAGTACGTGATAGACTCGATTATTGTGTCATGCTGGAATATGATGGATGATAGTCCCCGCGTGTGGTTTCATACTGTCTGATGGCACTAATAGTTGGTGAGTGTCTATTCGCGGCGACACCCGGCTCTGCGCCAGACAAGAGACTACACAGAATGTGTGTAAGTTGACGTGCAGAATACATAAAGGAAATAGATCTTAAGGAGTAGTGTTTAAAAATGGAGCTTAAGTCATATATGTTAGAAAATTGGAGAGATAAAATAAGGCAGTGATGGGTCGGGCCAGTTAGATGTGAGCCACGTCGGATATTCGGCTCTCGGAAGAGTCATATGAGTTATTGATAGCTTAAAAAGGGATTAAAGAGACTCACTGTTTGCATGAATGGGAATGTTGATGATAAGGAAAGGCATTCACTCAATTCTTTCAAGAAGAGCTTTGTTTACGTAGTTGTGATGCAAATACGCAGCTATATAAATAGGCTAGAGTTAGACAGATGATCAGATGCACGCGTGACGCGGTAAATAGCTCTCTTTTTCTGTGGTTCGACATAAGAGTGTTTCTAGTGAATTCATGTCGTGCCTATACCCATAACTTGTGTGCGTGTGGGTCGTGGATGCAAGTGTAAGTAATCTGGAAGACAAACTAATTACCGAATACCCTCAATGTTTACTATCATGGGGAGATAGCGGGGTACAAGCACAGGATAAGACAACTCTGCATCGCATTATATTATCAAAATTACGGTAGAGAGAATATCACATAACAGGGCCACCCGCCTTCTATAAACGTTATTATACGTTATATATAGATTTTAAGTAGAAGCCACATGCTAACTCTCAGTAAATTACAAATGTAATTCAACAGGTAAATAAGCATAGGACTATACTATGAGATGACGATGATAAAGTGAGGAACGATGGGAATTAGCTCTCCAATATATCGTATCCAGGGTTGAGTTAGAGGAAAATAGGTATTTGGGAGAAGATAAGAGATTATGCTCTATTTAGGATAACCAGTCAAAACCATCTAAGCGTGAGAATAGAGTAGAGAGACAGATTTACAGAAGTTTGTTAGAGTGTTTTTTGAGGGCAAGTAAGCCAAAAGATTTTTTCACAGATAAGGAGTAAACCATGATAGTTACTGCAACTTTCATTATATGATAATGAAAGCTCGACTATTTGCTCACGTCGAGAAGAGTTATTGCTATACCTGCAACGATTTCCTAGAGCAGAATGAGGGAACATTAGCAAGAAGTGACTAAGTTCTGTTTTGGACGGACCGAGAATTTTCCGTCCATAGCTCGATATAGATTCGTTTTTAATGTACTCGACTCACGTCACTGCTGTGATAACTAAGCGCATCAAATGAGTATACAAACAGCTGATCGAGAAGGACATATGAATTTTCACTGAAAAGGTTGGAGATGAAGATTTTTTAAGTAACGTACTAAGTAAAAAATCCTGACATATTATGTTTAAATATTGTTTCAAAACTGAAAATCTCGAACAAAGCCTATCAAACCGACAGTATACAGAGATACCAAATTACATATTATCTGGAATCGGCGAGATATGTCGAGAAAGCTTATTAGACCAGAACAGCTAAGAAAAAACAAAAAAGAGAGAGCAAGATTCAGAGTGTGGCGACACTTGAGAGAGGTCTGAGCACACGGGGGACCGAGAGGAGAGGGAACAGCAAGGCTACCTGTCGTAACACCCGATAGGGCCCGAGTAAGAAGACGTGCAGTAACCGCAGTAGCTGCAGAGTCATGGATTGCGCTCGTGGTATAGCAGAAAAAGCCTTTATTAGAGAGGATTATAGATAATGCCTATATATGATAGTGAGATAAAATATATAGGACACAAGAATCTACACGCGAGTCAGTAAAAGACAGATAACAGTGGGTTCGCATCTAATAGAGTGAAGTTATGAGATCGATTGAAACTATCCAGTTTAGCATCAAGTGAGTTTCAAAAGATATGGTATTGTGTGTTAGGACGATCACAGGTATATGTGTATTGTTACTTAATATATAAATTTAGAATATATAAAAACATAACATAACGATTGAAACTAGAGTGGCTAGGAATTGATGGCAGAGAAGGTCCCTCCCCCCTCCCCCCCTAAATCGCCCGCTCACTCGCCAGAGGACTCTTAAACAACAAAGATAAAAGTAGTATTATATATATATATTATAATATTAATATATAATATTATATATATAATATATTATATATATAATTATATATAATTATTATATATTATATATTAAGTTAATTATTATATATTTTAATTATTTTTAATAAATTTATATATATTAATTAATATAAAAATATTTAAAAAATTTATAATAATATATATTATATTAATAATATATATATTATACTATTTATATATAGTATATATATTATATATTTTGTTTTTTACCAAAGATCTATTTCTTATTTTGAAAGCTCATCATATTAATCTATATATATTATTTTAATTATATATATCACTCTATTAATTAATAATGTTTTCCTAAGTAAATCTTAATTTTTTATTTATTTTTTAACTTCCTAAAGAGTCTCAGTGAATACGATTTCCATTGTAGAATACGATCTTATGAGATATTTATTTGTATTTTATATATTTATAATTATTTATTAAACTTATTTATTCCGATATAAGACAGATATTACCTAATAAAAATAATCTGAAAAATCAGCTAAATGAAATATTCATCATTATCCTTTATTATATTTTAATGTAAATTATATGTATATTATAGTATACTTCCAATTCATATGTACATCACCCCCCGAATCTCTGTATAGCCCCCCCGGAGAAAATTTTGTCAATAACACTAGCTACCATTTACTATCTTTCACATTCTCTACATCATTCTAAACTTTCCCACCTGCCATCTTTACTACTAATACTCTAATTAACTTTATCAATAACCCCATCTGACATTAATGCTAATAATTATATGAATAACAAATACTGAGAAAGCTAGCTAAACATATTCTTAGCCTCCTTCGTACTAATTAATTATTAGTAACCGTATAACTTTCTTACTTATAGCCATTAAATTCTTTAAACAAACGCTTTACAACTATCACTCATAATAACATCTTTATGATTTCCACATTCAGAATCTATACCACCTAAACACTATATTATATATAATATATCACTATCAACACTATGCATACAAGAGCTTTCCATATATTAATTAACGTATCATATATATCCTGTTCTTGACTAAATTACCATAAAAATCTTAATAACAATTTATTAAATTCTTTCTTCTCTCTCATTTATCACTCAATCATTTTGGTTTCAATTTATGAGTATATAATAGATTTTGTATTATTACCACACATCTCTATAACCACTTACTAATAACGCTACCTTGTATCTTTATACCAATCAGTCTCACCTTTAATTACACACTCACTAGATACGCTCACAATCTTGCGAACCAAACAGATTATACCTGAGTACATGATATCTTTTCCCTAACACACTCAAATAATACTAATTCCCCTATAAATTCTACACCATATACTTATATAATCCTTTCTCCTTCACCCTATATATAATGGTTAAACTATTTAATCGCTCTCACTACTTATACCAATTACCCTCGTATATTATATTCACTCCATTAAACTTTATATTGTTAACACTGTCCCAAATTACACTTCATATCTAAATTATTCCACACCTACCTCAGTTCTTAGATACATTATCAACCAGTAATTTCTATCTATTATACTACTGACAAGTATTAACCATTTCTTCAAACTATTCTCATCTAACTCAAACATTACAGCAATATCCTCTATCTTCGATCTCAATAGACCATATTGATCTCACTTGATGAAATATGGCAAAACCTACATTTCGTGATCTGAGTGGATACCTCGAGACATCCATCTTCCCAAATCTACTAAGCTACAATCACCGATCCTTATTATTATAGAGAGAGAGACCAAATGTTTTATGCACAAGGTTTCTCCTTCGAGAGTGAGAAGAGTGTTACACCTCCCATCTTACTCTCTCACTATCTATCGCATCCTTATAATTCTCATTACATTTTATTTATATGTCAATGAAAAGCTGCAATGAACTTTCAATATATAAATATTCATACATTCTTAAGCAAGAATTTTATCAATATATCATTGCACCTTCATGACTTCTTTTAAATTGTTTTTGCTTATTCTTGCGAGAAAGAGTTTCTCCACATAATTCTCATATTTAGCAAATGTACTTATCTTACATAACCTTACACTATACCATAAATAGTTCATTTAACTTAAGAGTACAGAACACTACATTTCATTGTAAACACTCATCCATTAAACTGTTATCGTGTCTAAGCCAACTTCCACCTATAGTAGTCTTTTCGCGTAACTTTGCAAGTCACCATTCATCTAAAATGTTGATCGACTTGATTGACACAAACGGCTTCGATTTACCTTTTCTTTTGCTACCCTCACAGTATGCATCTTTTTAGTAATTCTTTTTTCTCCTTATATATTCCAAACACCTTCATTTGAAAACCTCATATGGCTTTTTAGTACAATCTCAATCACTATAGCTTGCATAGAATTTATGAATTTATTTAACGCTCATCTTATTATCACACCTGTGAGAGATGGCTTCATCTACTCCATGGACATCCATTATACCTCCACAAAAACTACTCTGAGTATATACAATACTTACCGTTCGTGAGCTATTCTTAAGGACCTATATACGCGACTCATCGATCGCTTATATATGCACTAACTATAAACTAATTGCTTCCATGATGCAAATTGGCTGCTTCCAATGTATCCAGATTGTACTGACTGGAAGTTTTTGAACTTTGTGCTAGATCCTAATCTCTGAAGTTTATATTTTAGGTGACTAGACGAGACTATACTTTATAATACTTGTTATCCTCTTTTCAGTAGTGTTTTTCGCATTCGATTCACCAAAAACATACTCTATCCTTAGTCTAGCCTACCTTTATCCACTTTCTTCCATCTACCTTATCCATACTTTAATCTATCGTTCAATATTCCATATCAAGTTCTCGCTCGTGAGAAATATAATTTTACTCAAATTACTTAAAAATATATAATAAGAAATGTAAAAACCTGCACGTAAACTCATTTCTAACACTATATCATCACACCTTCACACTAGACTTAATCAATACCAACACATACTTCATAAACATCTACCTTATCTTATTCAATCAAACTAACATATAAAATTAGATTATCATACATTTTATCACTATATCGAGATACCATCCCTACTATTAATTAACCTAAGTCATCTAGTATACTTTATTGACATACTTTATTGTGTTTAAAAAGAAATTAATAACTCTATACAGCACTATTTCTCTCTACTCACTAGAAATACAATCATCCATCTACTATTCACGGTTCTCAATTTATATACTATAATATATCATTTCATAAACCCGTGAACCTACCAAAATAACTGTTATAATATATATACGTAGCACTTATACAATATACCAATGCTTATATATACTATTTTTGATTCACGCTCATATTCCAATCTACCATATTATTAAGTAGTCATACCAACACTAAACAATATATCCTATAAGCCACCTACTCCACCCATCAAAACATCAATTACATTATCCAGAAGATCGCACTCTCTTTCATCCATTTCCTATATATTTTTTTTTTTGAGTTAGCTGAGTACAAGTGAGACCACACAACGTGTCAACCACACCAGTACCTGACGTTTCAAACACACTAAGTAAAATGACTGAGTACTCATTAATACTGGGCCTGTAAAGAAATCAAATCACCAATTGTGGAGGAGCCCTGTCATAATGATAATTGTATTATCATAATGTCTAAATTGACATGATTTATGATGTGATGAACTATGTAAATAATTACTAGTCAGGTCAAAAATTAAATAAAATATATAAACTAAAATATATATATATAATTATTATCCTTAGTATTGTTATAATATGATTACTTAAGATTAACATATAACATAAATACAAATGCTATAAAGATAAATTCACATTCTTATGAAGATACAAGAAAATTAGTTTCTATTATGCTCTAAAGTGGGAAGATTCAGATAATAATATGGGTAATATACTGTTTATAGTGTATGGTGTTAAATGGACTAGTAAGTTATATAGAAAATAACGACAGCGTGAGTGAAATAATGGGTCTCAAGATGGGATAAACAATCAATGATAATTAATTGTAATGCAAATATAAGTATAGAGTAAAGGGGTGTGCGCACTATAGTACTGATAGCAATAATTTGCACAATACGGGTATACTAAGGTAGTAGGTCTCTCAGTGACTAATATAGTTAACTGTGATAATGATATTAAAGTGTATGGTCCAAAATACGGAGGCGTGGCAAGTATCAACTCATGTAATGCAGCTTATTATCCGTCTGTGAGAGGTAAGACACCATTATCACCCGAGTTCGTCTTTAGTGAGTTTCTGAGTTCCTTCCTGACCGCTCACGATCACCTCAGTATACCAGTATACACTATCTTGACACAACATAGATCGATAAGCCCCGTGATCGGAGAAGCAAGTATAATATATCAGTTGATGTATAGGGGCCCTTGTCTGAGAATTGGACATATCCTCACGGGATGGTACCATGTAAAATACTACTTCGGCTTGTATAAATGTAGAGTGAAGGCGAAGACACACATTGGTTTTTATGGTAGGGGCTACACTCTTGCCACCTGATTCTCATCCATTTTGCAGTTAACCCTACGATAGAAGTAAGGCGAGTAACTCCACACAAGGGTGAAAGAAGATAGGCCCTGAGTGGTGTTGGTATTTATGTTACGGAGTGGAAGGCATAGTGCGAACAACGTGTCTGAGCTGGCCACGCTTGAAGCTTAGGCAGAGATATTTTTTGGGGGGTTTTAGAATAGTGTCAGGGAGCCCCGATTTTTAATCGCGCGTCTGTCCAGATAAAAAAAAGCGGAGCATTTAATAGCGATATTACTGAATAAAACGACATACTGAAGTGATCTTGGTTAAGAGAGAATATTAGGAGAGTTTCGGTACAGAGAAAGAACTGGCCAGACATGTGAATTATATTTTTATAGAAACTTGTATTAACATTCTGCTGTCACAGGAAAGTTCCGAGAGCATAAAAGAGAGAGAGTTGAGACCACGGTGGTATTATCTGGCAGAGACGGGTATGCTCGAGTCAGGATGAGAAAGCACAGCCCAGTTAATCGCCATCATAGACTTTAGTCTTATCAGTCCAGTAATGATTTAGAGTCCCATGCATAAACCACTGGGAGTTAAATTCCATCGTGAACGTTCGCGGAGCATAGTAGAACTATATAGGAATATGAATAGCATTATTTAAACAGGGCGCATGACGATTGTGAGCATAGATTTATGTGTAAGAGAGATGTCAAGTAAGCCAAGTAATATAAATATAGTCTATGTAGTAAGGTATATAGAAGGTAGACTAGCCAAGGTGTTATATTTACCCATAATTCAGTTATATACAAAATATAAGTAAAAAAAGCAGCACTCATATTTTTGAAAAAGGGATGTTTGAGGAATAATTTAAAAGAGATTTTAATGAACCGTCTTTGCTCAAATGGCCAGTAATTATAGGTTCTGAGGTAACCTATATAACTTGCAAGATAATCAGGTGAATCAGTGACGCAGTAACGAGTATTATTAGGGGTTTTAGAACAACGAATAAGTATAACTATTTTACACATATATATGTATTTCTCTCGAGAAAATAAGAGAGTGGCATCCATCATTGGTAATTCAACTTTACAAGGCCACCTGGGTAGGTGAACGTATAGAAAAGCTTCCAGTGAGATACGGATCGCTTCGTTTTATTGGGATGGAGATCTAATCAAGGTTATATAGTATGATGACATGTGCTATCGAGATTAGGCCTGAGCACGATGTCATAGAAGCTCGCAAAGGGCAACCAGGCGCGGGGTTCAGTATCCAAATACTACAGTGTTTCGAAGGGTAGATACGTGCTGATAAGGTACTACGTAAGGAGTATGCACGTAAAAGGTGAGTGCGGAGATTGTACAAGATACAAAGTCTCACCTACTATAGTATAGTCTTTTGATGTGTGGTGGCGCGCTGATGATGTGATATGTTTGATTCGATGTCGTAAGATGGTGCGTATGAAATGTGCGTTGTTGTTTCTAATTAGATTCTGAAAATTATGAGCAGATACTGTATAATGATTTTCACGTATGATCACTCAGAGTGATATCGCTATAGGTAATGAGCCCTCAGAAATCATGATCTCTTCCGTGTGCCACTTACAAACTCCGGGGTATACTCAAAGTTGCAGAGATAATTTCGAGGTGAAGTAAAACTTTCAACACTTATAGTTGATTTTAATGATGTGGTTTCGGGTTCTGTAAAATCATGAGGGCTGATGTCGGCCCTCGAATCTATAGTTCTATTATACGTTTTTTAGTTAGGGTGTTAATCATTTTCACTAGTATCAGATAAATAAATTGGAAGCCATTGAAGAATTGCGCAAGACTCTAACTTAGTAGATCAATTAGTAATTATATTCAATAGACTTGCATTCTGAAATTCTACCTTAGATTTCCGACAATATATTATCTATAAGTACAAAGTCCCTTTAAGACAACTAGCAAGTGAGAGATATGTACACTTTCAAATCCCTTAAATTAACGAGTTACACCCTCTAAATTAAAGTCTTTCATGCTAACTATATTAATTTCAAATTGTTAAATAATTGGACGAGAAACAGCTAGAGAAAACAGGAGGGTTATTATTTTCATTCGAGGTGAAATGCATACTGAGTATGATGCAAATATTTTGAGTTGATTTCACCTTCTTCTCACTACATTTCCCCTTAAAAATTGCTCAGCTCAGAAATATGAATTCGAAATGAGACGCGAATTCTTGTTTTGAAAAGTCATCCTAAACTAATCTAATATAATATACAATAGTGGACGTGACAGAAATACTGAAGATAGCAACTAGAAACTCTTAGTGTGCATGGATACTTGTTTTTGCATCAAAAAGACAATTTAAATAAATTTAAGAGTTGGTCCGCGAAAACCGAGCGAATGGTACTTGTTTTGAAAGTCTAAATAATCCTCAGTGGAAGTAGCTTTGAGAATAAAGTACTTTTTTCAAGGTCAAAGAATGAACGCACCAATACTGAAACCATTCACCGACCTAAGTTGAGTAATAGCTATACCGGTAATGTCCATGTAGGTCTATAGTTTATACAAAGTATAGTATATAGTGTTCACTAGCGTGATCGTGATAAACGAATTTATATTTATTAGGACTAGGCAAACTTTGTGTAAAGTTTGAAAATAAGCAATGGCGACTCTCTCAGATATATATATAACATGAGGAGAACAGCGAGCTCATGAAACCATCTTATTTATCTCCATTAATATTTTACAGGTATATTATGACAGGTCAGAATAATTGGTCTTTATTGAGCTATATCTTTAATTAACCGCCAGCTCATTCGGAATCTATTATACCCAGGTTTAGGGGAATCTATGGATTATTAAAACAATGCTGTAGTCCAATAGATGGAAAAGAAGATTTCGATACCAGAATTTATGTTTTATATATATAGATCCATAGTCAAAAATGCTGATGCTAGAAGGGATGTTAATATTGACGGAGCATGATTAATAATAACTGAAATCATAAAGTCTGGAACCTAAAAGCAATATCAGTGTCTTTGAGCTACTCTCGAGCCATTGAAAAAATTAAGCACAAGTTATTGATATAACTAAAAATAAAACACTGACAAGTGTAAAAAGATTCGATATAAGTAGGTAATTGATCTTTACTCACTACCTTTCTAGCTGTTGAATACTAGTCATGGCTAAAGTGAGAGTCGATGAGTGTCATTTACTTACTACAATTTATTTTGTGAATAAAGGTCATTCAGTGTTAGCTGAGAATAACTATAGAATATTCATAGCCGAAGCCTATAACCTAACGTCAATCTCGCTACCCCTCATCTTCCCCGATTTGGGTGAGGGCGCAACATACACCAGGAGAAGCAGGAGAAATTCGTTATTCCAGAGCTAAGAAACAGATGCTATGTAGAAAAGCAGAAAAGTGACTCCAGTTTTAGTATGATGAGGTTTAGGTATATTATTTAGATCGATCAGAATATATTTTCTGTGTAAACCTTATGTGAACACTAAGGAAGGGGAGAGTTGTGGAGTTTAAACAGTAGACTATGTAAAATTTTATTTTCAATATCTGTTTTAACATATAATATATTACAGCGTTCTGACTGAATTAATTATATCGCCTCATAGATAAGATTCGCTGCGGCTTAGCTTTCAAAAAATTATATCCATGTATTTGGGGTGGTACTGAGAGGTCTTTTTTATGTTATTTGAGCCCTTAGTTAAGAAGTTTTATTATACTTCATCTCGGGATATTCGGTACTTGTGCGTAACTCACTTTTAGGGTTCATATCCGTTCTCATCTCTACATGGGTGTTTTCTCTTGACCTCGCTCTCCTGCCACGCGTAGAGGAGATATATGTACTATCGCTGGTGCGACCTGCAGCTCAAGTCATCCGTTCGCTCGAGACGTTCCTCGATCCTCTCACTCTGCAATATCTCTATGTTAAGAACGCAAACTTAGACTCTTATACATCACCTCTCAATTCGTCAATTTGTTTTAAGACATTCTGAATTTACGCAGAGGAAAGTGCTACCGAGATCAGCAACTTCGGCGGCATTCTGATCTCATATACCAAGGTATCGGTACTTTCCCGCTCACCTCCCTTATGAGTCACGCCTAGCTCGGAGTCTGCCTTCGCGTTTTGTGTTATGCACTAGCGGCATCTTCTTTTGGCGTAACAAGCTCACCATCTTCTCTCAATTGCTCCATTGTGGGTAATGATCGCTATGCACGTCGAGAAATAAATAATCAAAAAGCGTGAATACCTCCCCACATCCATATATGCTCAAGATAACGTCATCTTTTTCATATCCTACTAATAAGGGAATTGTTCTCATACATGAAAAGGAATATACAATTCATAATTGATTCCATATAATTACTGCATACTACATGTAATTCGTCGAGATTCATAAAGTATCTCTTATAAACAGCTCATTCAGTGCTCAGGGCCGCTTTGTTTCTAATCTCCTCCTTCTGACGTTCTGGTTCGTTGTTTAACGCAATCGCGCTATGGACCGGCTTCACGCACGAGAGTAAATGCATGATGTATGATCTTGTGGAAGTTTGAGTTGAATATGACAGAGTCACCCTGCTCTCATAAATTGGATGTTGTTTGATAACTTTCGCACTATTGTCACCTCACGGATTGATATTCTACTCTTTACACTGAGTACGAGGGGAGTGATACCGTGTATTAAGAGAATAAGAAATAAGCCTACGACCTTTCCATATCTGTTCGGAGTACTCTCAATAAACAGACACACAACTGACACTCCACTTACCGGTTATAGTTTCAAGTCACCTCACAGCCTCACACTCGACATGATACACATTAGCTCGTGCCTAACTGGTATTGCATTGAAAAGTTCTGGCTTTGAGAGGCCGTACTCAGTGTGAATAAGGGGAGTATCGATTCTTTCGTGAATTCACGAAGTCATTTCCTCAACTCCCTCCCCCTCACTCATCTGTCACCTCTTTCTATAGACCGTTAACTCATGTGCCGTGATATTAGGTTTATCACTAGAGTTAACTAGTCAATGTGTTCGCAAAGGATACTTTCACTGGATGATAATCGTCCGAGTTCCTAGTTTCTCTCTATGCCACAACCATAGTTATTCACCCTTCTCTCAGGCGTGTCACTCATCATAAGCTTATACATCTATAGATGAATCAAGTTCTTCGAAATTTGCAGTAATCGAAATCGTCTCCGTCCCACTGCATACTTTCCCATTGTGAACGGACACAAAGCAGTCATTGATGACGCAGTTAATCAGGAAATTTATCGTGGTGTCAACTATTAAGAGACAACTTGTCATTATGTAGCCTCGGGATTTAATTGTATCCGCACGTGTTGGCACTACAAAGTATTTAGAGTGCGACCAGGTGCTTCGTCGTTCTGCCATGAGGTTCTCCGTGAGTGCGACGGGAACGGTCTAACAATCCTAGGAGTAGGAATAAACCAGAGCAGGTGTAGATCATTAAAACACTCCCAGTGAGACTTTCTCTAGCTTTCACGGCTGTTCTTTTCACCTCAAACCATCTAGCGTTCTCCTGCACTATGTTATTGTACTATCCTTTTATAGAGCAGATGCATTCGAGTCTCTACCTTATCTATGAATTGTGCTCTTGGTGAATTACAGATTTTCTTAATCTACCATACAATACAGACAGATAAAGTTTCTCGACGTTCTCTCACATATCAGTCTCCACACACACTTAGCTTATTTTGGGTTTGCTTTGGGTCCAACTAGAAGAGCAACCGAATCAGCTACAGTGTCGTTTTTAGTGAGAGTCTGCGTGCGGATGAAAGTGGGATACCAGACAGTACATGATCCAGTAAGTGCGCAAATCATTCCCAGCATCTTCATCACCAATACCGAATTGTCGTCGGAAGTGTGGAAGTATATGCTATCCATGAGAATACTGTGGGGATCGTGTACAGTAATCGTTTACTCACTTCTATACCCATACTGCTCTTTCCCAAAGTCTCGGCTCTAACTTCTCTCTCAACCTCGCTGTACATGAGAGTTGAGTTTATCTTTTCTCGTAGATAAAGGATGTCTCGGTCGCGAGAGTAGGTTACCAAAATGGGTTCCAATATGTGAATAATTACCTTCTTGGACTATTGCAGTAGAAATATCCTGAGATTATAGTACTTGTGTGAGAACTTTGCATGAGCTAATTATATATTATATGCGTTATCGTGAAGAGTGATTTTAGTAGGAATTGTGAATACGATTTATATTAAAAGTTAGTAAATGGGGACCTATCTTGGGATCTCCCTTTACAATGTCATACCAATAGAACCAGAGCGCACTTAGAGTCGACTTATTGACGTGAGCGGATTATTGCTGTTGGATACAGTATCTTATACCATTCGTCACCTTTCTCTCGTGAGGAGCTGCAAGGAAGTAATTAAGAAATACGAAGAGTTGGTATCATCAACATCAGCTCTCAATTTGGGAGCTTTTCCATTTTCTGTTATAGATTAGGAACCTTGGGGACGCTTGAAGTAATGGTAATAAATTCATGAAGAAGAATTAACTAGGAAACTCGGAAGAGCTAGAGTTTAATCTAACAACAAGCTCATATTTCAGAGGGTTCATTGGTAGGGCCATACCCTTATTTATATACAATAGGCATGCGATTTTGTTCTATGTCGTAGCGAAGACACTAATTATAAAACGTAACGAGATTAGACTTTTTTATCCTTGCCTGAGATATTGCGAAAGTGTATCCGTCTACATTCTGAGTACAATTTTGATTAGCGTTATCTTGGTGTTAGTTTTGTTGGTGAATCTAATAAATTTTGATCTGTGTGAATAATTCGGACGCTCATGTATTTTAACGAATAATCTTAGCTGGCGATTATTCTCATATCTTTTATGCGCTTATGAGGGGACATCTTATGTAACTATGTGGATCAGTGGTGATAAGTACGTATGAGATGGCGAGTGACAGTCAAATCGTGTAATGACAAAGAGAACAGTCGTCATATTTACATAAGTTTGGTATGAAATCGCGACTAATTGGTTAGAACGGCGGCCCAGACTCGTTCTCATTTGGACAAAGGTAATGTATTATCCAACGCACTACTGCTGCTGATATTGGCACCTCATAAACCACAGATGGCAATAGCTACGTGTTTCACTGAATGTGCCTGGAATAGATATGAAAGGTTACCGATCTCTAGGCTTCAACGGAATAGGGGGTGTGATAATCCTTTTTAATGTGTGACTTAGATAGTTTATTGTGTCGGCGGGAAAGTTCTCCTTATTATGAGATGTTCCACCGTATGGCGGGCCTTCAGTGGTAAGAGATCTAGATGGACATCATCGAGGACACTGCCTGCCTTTGCCGCGGGGTGCGCTCGCACGTAGAACAACCGAACCTCCTAACAAAAAACCGTGACAGAATGACTGTGAACTTCAACTACAGTCTCCTTCAGCAATAGAGAATGCTTTACGTCCTTACGGATGCTCTACCCACTCACTCGTATATCGTGTAATTCCTTCGCGAGATAGTTCCTCTATTAGGCGTGTACTACACTTCACATCTGTTTGTTACAGGTCTACAACCACCACAAAAGAAAAGAATAAGAATTCACAACAAAAGACAATAAAAATCCAAAAATAAACAAAAACAACGATTAAACAACACGACCTACTTTCTGCTACTACTAGTGCCTGACCTGGGCGGGTGGTATATCCATAATACGTATAAGATCATCCTAATTCACCACCGCCCCGCCTGACATCTCCCTAGAGACGTCCTCCCTCAATCCTACAAACAAGCGCCACGCGTATCTCTCACAGATCACACCATCGGCGCGGTACAGTAACTATTACATTATCATATATATCGTGATAACTTACTAAAAATATATATATATATATAATACTACTTTTAACAACATACTATTCAGCAAAAAAAAAAACTAGCACACTATAATGATTTATACTCCTTATATCATCCACTAATAGGAATTAATTATACTAGCCCATCTTTCCATATACACGATTCACGAAATTCGCTATCACTCTGCTTCAATCACCAATTATCTCTTATTCATTGCACTAATAATAATAGTAAATTATTTAAAAACTCTAACTACTATTTTATCCCATTGTTATTCACTACATTCACACAAATATTATCACACCATTATACTACTACATATAATAATTTCCTCACTTCACCATAATATAACATCACCTTACTCTTATCTACATTTCTTTTATACAAGTTCTTTTTTAACCGTTCTCTTCTGAAAGCTGCTCTCCCGTTTTAGCTTTTTTACATTTTAACTTATATTTTTATCTACTTAAATTTTAGGATTTGAGATAAGGACTTATTGCCATCATATAACAGATAAACTGTTATTGTACTAACTTAATCTCTTATTAAGCTTATTGTTTAAGATTATTATTTAAATTTATTTTTTTTAAATTGAGTTACTAATTTATGTAGCTATAGTTATTTTATTAATATTATATACTATATATATAATAAATATTAATATTAATATATTATATTATATTATATATCTATATATATATATATAATATATATATATACTTATATAGTATATATATATGAAGGTGCGTAATAACGGACGAAATAATTACTATAGACTTATATCGAGGTAATACTTATTTTAATTTATTAATAGAATAAAAGTATCATAAATATATATTGAACTTAACTTAAAAAATACTTTTATATTTTTTATTTATCCTTCATTTTATATTCATTATTATAATTATATTATACTCATTACATATTTTAGAATCTTGTATATTTATTTTATATGTAAATAAGTGTCTAACCAATTACACCCGCAATTAAATAAATTAAAACAATTATACAATAAGTAAGGATATTTAGCAAATATCATTGTTGCGCGTAGCGACGAGAGAATCGCCCTGCATCTCAAAAGCGAGAAAGGCCACGCAGCGAACAGGTGAGAAAGTGTAAAAGGTAGAGAACAGAAAGAGAATCCCCGACTTTTGATGTTGACTGCCAATCTAGTATAAGCGGAGTTATATATACTACTTATATGAATTTATACTCTTTAGTTAAAAAAATAAAGAATAAATTTATTATTCCCCTTATAAACTATGTATATTTACTACTTATTATAATTAATAGGTTAATACCATAGGGGAAAACCGTAAATGAGATGGCTAGGAGTCGTCCGGGTAATCCTTATCACGGCTCTTTGTGTACCTCGTGAATGATCGCTCAAGCTCCTCAACAGATGAGGAAAAGTTAATAATATTTATCCCAAATGTAATAATCTGATAAAAAAGAAAAGATTTATTAGGTTTTAAACATATACTTTTAATATAAAACTTTTTAATTCTAATCTATAAAGTTTACTTTCCAGAAAGTTAATGTTAAGGATTATTCGTTCCAGTATATTTTATTAAGCTACCTTCACCCATAATATATATATAATTATATAATATATATTAAATTATAATTAATATATTATTATATCAATATATATATATATTCATATATATATATATATATATTAAATTATTAATATATAAATATATATATATATATATATATAATATATATTATATATATATATTAAATATATTAAATAAATATATATTATATATTAAATTTTATATTTAATATGTTAATTATTAGATTAATAAAATTAATATATATATATATATAATATATATATATATAT
Source organism: Trachelipus rathkii (assembly GCA_015478945.1). NCBI lineage: Eukaryota > Metazoa > Arthropoda > Malacostraca > Isopoda > Trachelipodidae > Trachelipus > Trachelipus rathkii. Next base: position 26,505 of record JABUQX010128371.1, read on the forward strand.
ATTTTTAGCACCCAAATCTCATTCCAATCATGTTAGGGTTATGTCCCTGTCAAGTGTATATCATCTTCCATGAACTTCAGTTACCAATAGATTTCTATCTTATCTCAAAAATGATCGTGATATTCACTTTGCTTCCGATATCTAACGCAAACGTCTTCCAACTAATGGACTTTCTAGTATTGTTGTCTCATCTTCCGGTAGTGACGGTAACACATTCCTCTAGACCATAAGAACTGAATTATCAAAAATAGACAGATTTACCTTTGTACTATCCTCGGGTCCTATACCAACTCAACTGGCATGCTCCCTAGAATCTCGCTGTTACTCATTTCTCTTGTCTCCTTCGACTTTCAGTGTCCTTTGATCCAGACATACAAGTCTATTCTCAGAAAATGGATTCGCTAAATTAACTCAATTCTGTAACATGGTTCTGTGTCATACACCTTTACGCGACGCCTTTTCACGACAAATATCACTAAGCGCTATCGATACCAACTCACCAGTTCTTCTCTCATCCAACTTCAACTACTAGGAGATAACGACGACATTACTTGTCTCGTCAGCAGGAATTTAATCATTCTTACGTAGAATATGATTACATACTTGTAAGCTCATCTATATTCACGAGTGATGATTTATATATCTCTCGTACTCGTGTGTGTTAGATTCGAGAGCGAGTAATCAAGACGTTGCAGATCGACCGACTACAGACAATATTTGGTCGCAGAGATTGTATGTTCATATATTTGAAAGGTGTATAATACTTAATATTTATTAAACACCTCTTTGTGGTGGATTAATGACCGTCACGTGTCATCTGCATCATTATACGCAGCGTGATTGATATAAGATAACGAGTATCTTATCAGGACATCTGTGAAAATTAATTACCATAATGTCTTACTACATTATGAAGGGTCAAAGCTTACGTACATGCCTGTCTTATCCTGTAGTCTATCAGAAAAGACACACACGCCAAGTGAACTGTGAATACGTATTAACGAATTTGGATTTATAGGAAGAGCCGTTAACATATCTTACTCTATGTGATAGATCATCAAGAATACTGAAGATCTCTTATTATCATCAAGTCTTAGAGTTGGCTGACAATCACGGCGAATTAGTTCTGTCCGCTTTCTTCGTCTACTTGCTTGGTGTCAACGAACGCTCTCATGCGCTCAAGTTCGGAACGCATCATGTACATCACTCATCCAGCGCATAGATTCAACAGCTCTCTCTGACGACAGGATCTTGAGCTCCGTGATGTTCAATTCACTTCCGCCGACATAATCAACTCTTTCTGACTCTACACAGCCAAACGTGCTGTGCGTAACAATGCCTTGTCGCACGAACCTATTCCTCACTTACATGTGATAGTACCTTTTACGGCAACCTTTTCTCAGCGTAACAGACGTTGTCTAAATAGAATCAGACATGGTGCAGACATAGTAACATCGTGTAACATGTTTCGTGATCTTTCCCGTTCGTGTTTGCGACTTTTCAATACTCTCAAAATCATCCTACTCTTACTTCTTTTATTTCGCTTCTAACCTGTAATAATATTTTAATATTGATAATTTATCGCTATCTTAGGCTCCCTTAAAGCCTGATAAGTGAAAAAGGATATGTGAGGGATGTGTTATAACACCAAATACTATAAACAAAAACATGGAACACACATAAATAATTAGTGTTCGTCCTCATATTTATTCTATCGCATGCCTTCTTTTAATACTTTACTATAGCTACTGTAAGAACCGTAAGGAAATGCTAAGATAACGCTCTTACTTGCAATTCACTACTGAGATATGTGGATTTTTCGTTCTCTGTGTTAGCAGTGATCACTCCGAAATAATCATTGTAAGCGTCTGGCTAGTTGCTACTAAAATTTTCTACAAGATTGCTGTGATCTAATCTTTACCAAGATGAACTCGGACCAATTGTCTGCCAGATAGCTTGGAGTTGTAATATCTGGTCGCGTTTACAATGTGAGCTACTCCTATGTTTTATTCGAATATAAATGCCAATATGAATGTGTTCATTAGTAATATAAATTAACTCAACACCCACCTTGTAACGAGATTTATCTATGACTATCATGTGAATAAATACTGACAGATCAATTTGTCTCCCTGGAGACTATATTGTTTAGCGCAGTGTCTCATTAACTACTCACTGTCAAGATACATTATGTAGCTTCATGTTTGGCAGCGGATTGTAATCTGTCTTTCCTTCTAATCGCTGTGGTGGTGAAATCTGTTCACTTACTTCTCAAATTGAAATTGATTCAAGGTTATTTAAAAGCAAACTTGCATTGGAGTGCATACTCTACTCGTCGATTGATAAAGCCTCATTGGAGTCTCCAATTCTCGCTAGTGTTTTTGAGGTAGTGTTAGACGGACTATGATCATCGATCGCATCGGGTGTATTTCGAAATCAATACATAATAAAATAGTCACATAGCAGGCCTATGTGAAGAATTCTAATATTATTATATATAATAATTTATATATATCCACTGTGAAAGGTATAGTTACCTATTATCTAAAGTTTATTATAACATTGCGATGAAACACGGGGGTACTTATATATGAGTTATATTAGGGGATAACATGCCAAACGGAGGATCACTAATATTTAAACATCAGAGTGAACAAGTTACTATACGCCTGGCCCATATACCTAAATCGAAATGAATATGGAGCTTCACAATACTTTTTTAATTTTGCGCTGATATAGCATAAGGTGTAGAGATTGAGTTAACAGGTTAATAGCCTCTTTTCAAGTTAACCTTGAATAATATACTATATATATCCGCTGATATAGTAGTTTTTAAAACTCATTATAAGCTATAATAAGACTTATGGCAAAACACACAGCGATTTCTGACGTAGGCGTTATTAGGAGCTTTGGGTTAATCATAGTACTACTTTTTATTTTAAATAAAATTATTATGAGAAGTGGTTGTAACCTGAAGTGTTTATGCGCCAAGGTGTTCAAAATGAAAGTAACCTTGAAGTATATGAGTAAATAATTTGCCACTCTAAGTGTCTCTGGTATTATAATATTGTGAAACATACTTCCTAGCCATTACTCCTATGTAATGTAGATAAGCACCCTATTGATAGTTGCAATACTGAACTTTACTTAATAATATATATTATATATATATATAGTCGATTCTGACCTCCAAACCTAACTTCATCTCATCAGCCCATGGACGTTAAAGTATATATATTCAATACTTATCAATAATATTAATTAATATATACATGATTCTTTATTTTTTCATAAAATTTTATTCACAGGTGATAAACGATATATATCGAATTATTGCATTATCATAGCGTACTATGTGAGAGTATCAAGTACTAGTAGCTTAACTAGTAAACGATGAATTTGATGATTCATTTAGGGTACAAGAGTTTAGAGTCATCTTGGAGTGAGTCGAATATACTAGATAGAAGGAATGTCCTGGAACTATTCTGGTGGAAGGGTGAGCCTAACAATAACAAGTAAACTCAAACGATGAAACTTATTTGAGTTGCAACGTCACAGATATGAAGTTGATGCAGGAGATGCTCAACTCATGATATACGTATTAGTAGAGGTGAGGGAGGAAGAGTATTATGGTAACCATATATATGTTTTTCCAGTGCTTATGAGACATAAAGAAATATCTTATTAGAAAGTCGAGATGATAGTTAACTAATATAGGTATTTCATTGAGAAAAATATCACCTCTAACAAGTGAAAAAGGCTGATATCAGTGACAATTTTAAAATGAATCAATGTGAAATGTCCCATTTTTCTGGAAAACTTATCCTCAACATAAAAGAAATAAAGACATGATTCTTTCATAGATCAGTAAGTAATCTTGTGAAAACAACTATCAAGCTTACACAAGATAGACATAAAAAAAGCATATCTAACAGTAAATTAAATATTTTATTAATATACTATATATATATATATATTATAGTATATATCCCAGGTATCTACAACACTCATAATCCTAAACGAATAAATACTTACATAACAAAGTTTGTCCTGTCTCGGTGAGCATACTATCATATTGCAATGGGATCTCTTAATAAATGCTAATACTAAGTAGATGATAGTCTCATTATTCACCTCTACTCCTTCCTCTAACCATATCTATTATTTTTTCATACAAACTTTTAATATCTACCTAACAATGGTACAGTAGTTTTCATATTTATATATTAATTTTTGTTAACGACACTTTGCAAATCCATAAAAAAATTACAATCTAACAATTATGTTGTTCATTGGTATAGCGGGTGAACGGGATTAAATTGAATAATTATAATTATTACTGGTCAACTGGGTAAATTTTTTATTTTCTCGGTGTTACGCTAGAATCAATTTTACGGTCATCGTCGAAACGTATAATATTATAAGTCAAAAGAAGGATTATTAAAGTATCACCCAATCCAGTCCTCACTTTTTATATATAGGTATCTTATGTACTATACTTTCCTTCTCATCTGTAAGTATCAATATGTGTACTATGGAGATAAGAAATCTTTACTATATAATCATGACAATTATATATATTTGTTTCTTCTCTGGTCTTTTCTCTCTTACATGTAGTCATTTCAGACATCACATCAATCCTCTCAAGGTCTGCTTCCTCTTTCGAATTCCAAGGAACGAGAGATACATGCCTCAAAAAAAATCTAAACATCGCGACTCAGCACACAAAGGAACAATATCTTAACAGCTCTTGAATAAGAGGTAAAAACGAATTGTGAATCTCCCTAAAGAACTAGCCAAAAACTGTTTCGTAAAAATTCCGCGATCATAGAATTCGTGTTATAAAACATGAGGACCAAAAATATATATAATTCTCCAATGTGAAGTTTCTTCTCCAACTGATGAGAAAACACAAAAAGTAGTGAATCTGTTGATTGGAAATATCCTGACCTTTGCTAAGGAACTAACTTGTGAGATCAAGAATAATGATATTATAACTACCACACAATTGTGCGAGAACAATCGTTAGGATTTTATACTCTGCGTTCTAAACAACGCTTCTCTTCGCTGATTCGAGTTTTTTCACCACGCAAGTAATCATGTGGAACCGTTCTATTCCTTTTGAAAAGATCTGTACGTTATGATCAAATGACACACAATACTCGCACAAGTATTTCAGGATTTTGCTTCGCATTCCATGTGATACAATATCTAAGGAGCAAGAATAAAGCAGAAAAACATCTCGAAACGACGATTTAAAGACTTCAGGAACTATAACGTTTACCTGTCGATTAATTTGGTCAAATGTATGCGCGCCTGCACGATATATGCGACTTGTTGTTTTAATGTGCATCTTTATAAAGTGTGTCAGCGGGAGATTCGGGCTTCTTACAATCGACTAGGGTGTAGACTAATAATTGGAACTCGCGCGCATGATATCATCGAAACCGTGTGGTGTGCTAATGGTAAAAATATGTCGTCGTCTTCACTATATATGTAGTAAGTTATAGGTAGAGCGCTTAACCCATATAAGTAAACAATTTAGCCGGTTTGCCAGAGGTGTCTATACCATTAAATAATTCTTGGAATTCGGAAGACAAAATCCAATCTAAGAATTATTGAAGAATATTCACAATGGGTGATGAATTCCCATAGCTTCCGATTTATCTCACTTATCACGGGAAACTCAAGCAGACAACTATTATAGTGAAATAAGTGATGTCTAGAGAGTGAAGCTCCATGCCATCCTTTCTCCGTCGAAACTAACCTTAATATCATTAGTCATCCCATTAAGGAGGAATCTGATAATTACCACTCAAGTCAGATAGTAATATTCTTATAGGTACATTATCTAGAACAGATAAGGCCGTAAACTAATCTCTAGTTTTCTCATATAAGTATTATTACTAAGTGTGACACCTCATACACCTACGGTGAAGCGCTAATTAGGAAAACCAAGTCTCCCTTTCACCAAGCTAGCACTGATAGATTTATTACTATATCTGGCATGATCACTCCGATCACTAGGGTTATATGAGTAGATTTAGTATCATATGAGCTCTTTATCACTGAGTTTAGCTGGGCAGGTAGAGTTATTGGGCTGGGGTGCAGGGAATAGACGAGTATTGGGGTTTGTGTATAACATTCTAAAGACAGTGAGTTCTCGTTACTTAGTACATTAAGGACTTGTTTGCCGTGTTCTCTTCCCATCCTCATCACCTGAATCAGAATAGCGCACTCGAGAGGATGTGAGATTAATCATTTAGTACGCCTCTACAGTTCGAGGTACCAAGCTCCAATTACTTACAGCACTCATTATCACGTGAGATTTCCTCTCTACATCTGTGCACAAATATTTTAGTCGTTCGTGAGCACTATCCTCACTACTAATCTATGTTCATTATCTGCATATCACTCTCATTAATTGCCTACACTCGTCAAATACTTAGACCCCCAGTTCTCCGTCGTTACACTGTTAGCTACTCTCTATCATAATATATAAGGGCAATTGAAATAATTTCAAAATAAAAATTTATAAAACTAATAAGTAGTCATTTTATTATTAATGATAAATAGTACGTTTTTTTGAGCATTTTTTCTTTCTTATTATCACAGATATAGTCAAAATATTTCATAAATAAGTGTTACCTCAAAACTCATAAGAAAAATCCGACTAAGACTATCACTTATCGCTATACTCACATAGACAGGACAATGATAGGGAAATCGGATTAAATATATGAGTATTATTGTGGTAGACATTATTAATATGTAACTAATCATTATTCTTAGAATTCATTAACAAATGTTTTTATTTACTCATGAATATTTACTATAAAATACATCATTTATCCTAACGCACCGTTGATTATAATAAAATCATAAACAGAAAAATCCATTCTATAAATAAGCCACGCCATATATTATTTATATTATCTATAATAATAATATTCTATATATTCTATATAAGGCGGCGGTTATTAGAGCTTATATAATCTTTAGTTCTTCATTATACACTTCGCAATTTTTATGATAAAAAAGATAATTGCGTGATATATAATATTATATATATATATATATATATATATATATTATATATCTATATATATAATAATAATAACTATATACTATATATAATATATACTTAATATATACTATATTATTTAATTAATTATCATAATATATTACGAAGTCAATTATCAGGAACCATACCAAGGCTCACATAAAGTAATTCGAAGCTATTACTGAGACTCATGAAAATAAACATCATCGGGTGGTGAGTTCAGCGCATTACTAATTATTATTGATGTCAGTAGAAAGGTAAAATACTTGAATTGGCCGAGTAGAATCTTACTCTAGATACTATCAAAAATAAATAAATAAGTATAAAAACTGAAGTTAATAAAACAGTCATCATTATATACTATAACCCTAGCCATACATTGTACTGCCGAATCACAGGACTAATAAGTCACTACTTATTGAATTAGTAAATACAAAGATAATATTCAGCTTTTTTGAGACTGAAGACAAAAATAAAGATAATATATATATAAAAGGAAGAGAGAGAAAATACAAAGATATGAAATTCATAGTGTAAAAAAATACAATAGCTACAGCTGAATATTATCAGATAACAGGGTCTTACATTTTGGAGACATCCTGGTACCACAAAAGTTATGCTGAGATAAGAATACATGTAGACTCTAGAGAAGTGAATCGGGCTCCCAAGTGGGAAATACAACATCAATCGAGAACACAGATTGGCTTAGGAAGTGAGAAGATTCAGTCGTCGGGTCATCGGGGAACGCTAGAGCTGGAGATATTGACAATGATGGTGTCACGCACCCGGTTCCGCTGAGCGGAGTGGGATCTCCGGAAATCCTCCACTGATATGAGTTTAGATTAATTTGTGTGGGTGCCCGTAGAGGGTTTCTCCGTCCGACGGTGCCCTAGTGCTATGCGTAATCAACCGCCCTCGCGCCCTGTGTATAGCGCTCGTTGTGAGTTCCAGCCGCTTAGCCGAGTGGACACGCAAGTGTCAACATACTCACTTTACAATATGATTTACTAGGTATCCATGCTTTTGCATACTATGAACAGTGTATCTTAAGAGATATATTCACGACTCACACATTAAACGAATAAGAATTACAGAAAATAAAGATAAAACCAGCACTAATCTTTCTGGCAAAATTCTCAAGGACCAATTAGAGACATACAGTCTCTATCGTTGTGTAGCAGAGAGATCAGTAACTCAGGTGTTATATGATTTGTGTGTGTTTGTGGTGATCTTTGAGCTCGAGCTGCGTGTGCACCGCCGTCAAGAGGTATACTTGTGCGTACACAAACTAAGTCATTTATATGCACAACTGAAAGGTATATTTCATATTTGCGGGCCTCTCTATCTATAGGACGATTTTTCTTGGCAGTTACCCCTTCAACATAGAGAGCGGGGTCGCTATCATAAAAGTGATTTATTTGTTATTCTTATGGTGATGCGAGCTACGCTCGAAGTAGAAATTGTTTGTTTCGTAGTACGGATATAATTTATAGTGTTTTCTCAAAGTACCAATATAGTGGTTTAAATGACGCCTGAAGGGTACGCTGAGTACGAAATTAGATAAAAAATGAAGTATATATATATATAAAGAGTGTATTTATGGGGTTTATAAGATAATTTGAATCAGAGAAATAGGGCATCATTCATATATAGCTAATATCGTTTGCGTAAAAAATCGAGGCATGTAGCTCGGATGAAGGTTAATGGGAAGGTTAGTCGGATCACGAAATACAGCGGCTGCGCCCATGATCTCCCCTATTTTTTAGAGCCGTCATGTAATAACACTGGAGTAAATTCCAATCACCATTGAACTAGCTCTGTAAAAATGATGTACATAAATGAAGCTTAATTAACAAGGCACGCAGTGTGGTGTTGATATATTAAATTTGAGACGCAGAATTGATTCGTCAGAGTCATCAACACACACACTTGTTGGTGCATATAGTTTGGAGAAGGATTGTAGAAGACACTCCTCACACGGTATATATAAACTCTCTTCTCTGATGTGCGCTATCACACAATATTATGTAGGAAAAGGAAGATATTTTTCTAGAGAGAGATTGGTCAAATTAGATTTATGAATATTACTAAGGTGAGATTTTAATAATGTAAATCTGTGATTTGCACCAATGGCAACGTATTCTAGGATTTATGGAATAAAGTTTATCCTACTCGTCATAGCTGATAGGTATCTGGTGATAACTAGGAGCTAAGAGTCTGGTTTCCAAGTGAGGGCTTTGAAAAGACGAATATACAGACCTCTGCATCAAATGATTAGATACGCCAAGAATATCAAGCCTTTTTACGCTGCACAAGTAGAGAGTAATGTCATCATCATTATTGAGGATGGATTTCTAGAATACAAAGAGGCTCACTCATAGACATGTGGGATCTAATCGGAAAGAGTTTTTAATTATAACGTATTTCAACTTCTGGATCATTATACGTGAATCACATCGAAATCTAGTTTGCGATACTGGGTATCATTTTTACCTAAGGTGTGTCTATATGGAACAGTATAGAGTATAGAACATGCGCGCTCGTAGACACAAGCCAGTAAACCATTCACACCCATTCATACCAATATAAAAAGCCAATAAGTCAAAAGTATTATCCTTTATCTCAAGAGGTATTTATTTCGCGAAGGACAATTACACTTACTTGACACAAGTTAGAATACGAAAGTAACTCTCAACATTTTGCGTGTTAGTAAAAAAACAGAGATACTCCCAAAAAAATTTTGAGAGTCGTAGTGCGATGTGACATAAACGTAAACAACGAAGTACCAACATAGTCAACTAGCTGATGCAATCAGTAAGATATGTTGAGAAGAGAGTATTAAAAATCAAGTGCTATTGCCATATTTGATTAGTAGTTTATGGGATACAAATTAAATCTTAATACATAGAAATACTGTTATCAGATACAAATTAACCCTGAGAAGCTTATCGCTTCAAGATTACAGGATGGGCGACTCGACTCTCCACATAATTTTATTAACTATAGTTTTAGTAGTATTATTAGCATGAAACTAAGTATAGGTTAGTGACAATAGGGTTCCTTCGTAATCATACTTTTTTTTTTCTACAATATACAGCACCGCTGAGTATTTTTTAGGTGATAAGAGAAATGGATAAGTCACGTATTATATATATTATATATTATTTTATATATATATATTTATATATATATATATATATATATATATATATTATATATATAGTATAATAATACAGGTTTCTTTTCCTTTTAGATTTAAAAACCACACGTTATGCAAATATATTAGGGTTGATTTGAAAAGAAGTCCAAATTCCGTTGAAAAATAGACCAAGGACTTTGTCCTAGAACTCATATTTCCTTGCCTTCACTGGCAACGGGCTTTTTGGCTTGGCAGCGCTTCCTTCGCAGGGTTTTTCTGGTTCTCATTGATTTTCGTGTGCGCACAAGGACTTATTTCCTTTCTATATAGGCGTGAGCTGCTGAGACTTCTTTTCAAGTCTCTTAAGGGTCAAAATTGCTAACATCTGTTTTCTGGCTTACTAACCAGACTTGTATTACTATTGCCAGCGGGTTTTATTGAGGGATTAGTCATTGGTTTCTTGGCCATTTAACACTTTGACAAGCTATTTCTTTTAGTTTTACTACTGAGTAATTCGAGTCAGTACAGCCTTATTTAAGACCAATTCATGAGAAGATCACTGAGTATGACATCTCACTCACCCTTTCAACTCTAGTTTTAAGTAGCGTATTTATTCAACATATAACTATTCGTTATAACTACCTACTAACGTTTTAGAGGCAAGTAGTTCACATTAGGGTATTACTTGCAGTCTTTTCATCGTATCAATCTTGAAGTTGGCACAATTGTATATTTCACAATTGACTTTTTACTATCACCCTATCTACCCTGAGGAGTATAGGAAAGCCGCATCTTCACTTTCAAAGTTTTGTGAAATAGCCTTCAAGATAATTCATATAGCAGAATAATTTTGGTGATGTGTGGAAACAATGAGGTCAAGTCATCAAGCAATTCTTAGAGAGCATAAATTGACCTCGTCGCTGGGAATATGAAGTACGATTGTCATTAAATCCGAGAGCAAATAATGTATTACACTTCATGAACACTTACCTGGCCGGAAATGCTCTCTCCAGAAAAAGTGACGTGAAAAACATAAAAGAGCCACCGAACCTGGATGGATCTATTTGAAGAGAGGCACTTAAATGAAATTGAGGGAGTTGTTCATGGAACCGCGGAATGAGTTTTAAAGGTAGAAACCAGTTCTCCACGTTGTGTGTAAGGTTTTCGAGGTCAAAAGGAAGATCCCAACAGACCAATTCCGCGTTTGAGAAGCGCTTCCCCGGATGGTCATTGATCTAGTTTTAACAAGAGGGTGTGCGTGGTTGAACGATTTTTTGCGGAAACCAAATCCTGGAAGTTTGAAAAGGTCTGGCGACTCAGAAAGGAGGAAAGCGGCCCTGAAACAATTTTCCTCCATTAATCTTAACAGGAATGATAGGTCAGCCGAAATTGTCTTGGTTCGTCCCGCCCAAACTTCGGCTCTTTCCGCAGGTTTTTGGGGATAAGGAATTACAAAACTGTAGTCCAAATAGAAGAAAAGAAGATTCGATCCAGATTATATTAATATCAAACTCCAGCAAAAATGCTATACGAGATGGATATGCCGGAGCATAGCTGTGCGAAATCATGTCTGGACCAAGACAACCGTCTTACTATTCCGCCACTCAGTTTGGTACTCATGTAAGTGATACACTAGATGGTTCGTTACTATGATCGTTTTCCCGCTCCGCTGTTGAAAAGTCTGGCAGTGCTTGTCAGTTCTCTCAATTTTTGAAAGGCTTCAGGCTAGCGGAAATCACTCCGAGTGGGCTACAAAACTTATAACCTAACGCATATCCCGCTACCAGCCGCAGGAGTGGAAATCGTGTCAGTTATATCAG
>JABUQX010128372.1:0-7500 GCA_015478945.1 Trachelipus rathkii
GATGTGCTTCGTTCATTCGTTTGAGTGCAGCAAGTTTTCGCATTTATCGTGAAACCTTTCGCGTTTTCATTGCGCCTTCACAAACTAATTTATTAATTTTAAAGATGTGTTTTTAAATCAGCTATTTTGTGAAATTGCGATCGTCCGTCTAATCAATCAATAGTTTTCCTAATCCACCTAATTATTTCTTAACTAAAAAAGATTTTTAGGTACAGACCTTGAAAGCAGAAATGTACTTTCATCAAGTTCTTAACAAAGTATCTTCTTAGACTAACAGAATAAGAAGAATCCATTCTACAAACTAAAAGAATTTTCTCTTAAATCTAGGAATATACAGAAGTATATACAAAATTGGGATGAACTAGTAACCAGGAGGTACCAAGCCTTCCCTCCTCGGACTGTTGTGTTCAAATCCAATTTGACAGGTGGAGGTTGGACAGGAGTCTTCGCTGTAGTCTCCGTGTTGTCACTTGCCTCGGGCTGTTGCTGTAAAGCTTGTTCCTTTATCCTTGTTTGACTTCGGGTAACTCGGGGTGTAGAATCTCTAGGGCCAGTGAACAGATTGTGGGGCCGGTACGAAGGGTCCTGTTTTCTGTTATCTGGGATGAATCCTTTAGGAGATGAATCTACGACCGGGGGAATGGGGTAGTGGCCATCTTTCACTGGGGAAGTTGGAGATTTCACAGGGGAATTTGTTCTTGGAGGGGCTCCACCATAGGCTCCATACGCCTCACCTTCGTGTGCTGGTGGCTCCTGAGAAATTTCTTGAACAGGGTTTTCTAGGGAAATCTCTTGCTGAATAGGGGATAAAGATGGTCTAAACTCCTTTGTTGGAGGGAGTTTTTGGGAAGTCAGTTTTAGGAGTGGAACACTTAAATTCACTGTCTGGACGCGCTCTTCCGACGACTACATCGCTGTATCTTCTTCTTTCTACAATCTCATCGCTAAATCTTCTTTCTTCCACGGGTTTACTTTCTCTTACGGGTTCCACCGGGGTCGGTTGTTGCACTGGATGGCTCCAATACTTTGAACTACTCGGTACCGGCTGAGGTGGGGGGATAGAGTAAGAGTTGTAGTATTCATGCTGAGATTGTGGGGGATGGGGAGTTGGAAAGTAGCTGTGTCCGGACTGAATTTGTGGCGTTATGGGAATTTGGAAAGAATATTGGGAAGACACTTGATCTGTGGGAGGAGGAAGTTCTTCCACTTCATCTACTTCTTCTATTTCTTCGTCTTCTTCTGCTTCTTCGTCTTCTTCCTCCTCTTCTCCTCTTTCTTCTTCTCTCTCGGAAGGGACTCCTGGGTCGCTTCTCTGTTGTCTTTCCTCAATTCTTTCCCTTTTTTGTTCTTTGGAGCTTAACACGGCATGGGGATTCCAAACTTCATCGTTCATAAAGTCAAAATGTGACTCGGTGAACTTTTCTGCCGGGACCACCTTAGCGTTGTCCACATGGACAGGGAAGGTTCGGCCTGATTCTAAACAATACACCATCAGTTTGTTAGGTCCTCTTAGACATTGGACAATATATGGCCCTTCAAACTTGGCACATAACTTCGAACTTTGATGGGGCTTTTTAACTGCTCTAACGAAAACATAATCTCCTATTTTGAACTCTCTTTGTTTGGCCCTTTTATGTTGTTGCTCCAAAGTTTTTGTGGTTTCCGCTTCTAACTTCTCTCTTGCCAAATCTCTTATATAATCGATCCTCTCTACTATCGTGTCTACTTCATCGGAGATGAATCTCATTTTCTCTGTCTTATTCACAAAAGGTGATACATAATCAGGCATCTCGTAAGGGAGCCTTTTTATGTAACCATGTAAAAGGAAATGGGGAGAAGACCCTATAGATCGATTATACGCGGAATTGATAGCGATTTGGGCAAAGCTCAGGTACTTATCCCAGTCTCGGTGATTTGCATTCACGTAGTGTCGCAAGAAAGATTCAATATCAGCATTTATTCTTTCCACAACACCATTTTGGGATGGTTTGTAAGGCAAAATTTCCACCTTCTTTATCCTCCACGCCTTACATAGGTCTTTAAATACCTGACTCGTAAATTCCAAGGCATTGTCAGAGACAAGCAGTTGAGGGGCACTATGTCTACATATGACCCTCTCTTGCAATGCTCTGGCACATTCTTCGCTCGTTCTCGTCTTGCAAGGCACTAATTCGACATACCGTGTCAAAACGTCGCGAAATACTAAGATGTATTTGGCTCCTGATCCTGTACAAGCTGGCAATTTTCCAATACTGTCAACATGAACGCGTGAGAAAGGTGTGTACGGCAGCGGCCATCGATTGATCTCTGCTACAGGGGGTCTAGGACCCTTAGTTCTAGCGCATGACACACATTGACTACAATATTCCTTAACTAACTTTTGAATACCAGGAAAATAGTATTTTTCCTCCACTCTCTTTTCAGTTCTTTGTTGACCTCCGTGTCCGCTGGCTAGTGAAGCGTGGCACTGGTCTATCACACTGTAAATCATACTATCCGGAACATGTACAAGATAGGGTTTTGCTTCCACAGCGTAATGTAAGATGCCTTTTATTAAGATGTGTGGGTGTGTTCTGGGATTCTCTTCGGCCCATTTCACCAATTTTCCTACACGGGGACATTTCTCTTGTTCTTTGATGAAATTTTCCCGACTCAACGCGAAATCTATTCGAGGGAACTTTTCTGTTGTTTCTGCTTTCTCTGCTTTCTCTGTTTTCGCCATTTCTTTGACCAGGAACACATTAGATGCCGGATGCCTACTCAGATAGTCTGGGGCAACATTATTCTTTCCTTTCTTGTATACTATGGTGGGTGAGAAACTGTTTACTAAGAGATTCCATCGAGCTAAACGGCCGGTCTGCTGTTTATTTCGGAAAATAAAGCAGAGAGGTTGGTTGTCAGTGATGATAGTGACCTTATAGCCGAAGATGGTGTTCTTAAACTTTTGCAAGCAGAACACCACGGCTAAACATTCCTTTTCGATCGTATCATAGTTTAACTCACTGCCTCTGAGTGTCCGGGACACGAAGGACAATGGTTTCTCTTTTCCCTCATCTGTCAGTTGATACAACACTCCTCCTATTCCGTAATTACTGGCGTCTGTATTCACGAAGAATTCTTTGCTGTAATCAGGGAAAGTTAGTTGTGGCTGCACCACTAGTTTCTCTTTCAAAGTGTCGAAAGCTTGTTGTTGTCTTTTCGTCCAGAGGAAAGGGACATCTTTCTTTATCAAATCATACAAAGGTTGTGCTACCGCGGCAAAGTCCTTTATGAGGAAGCGAAAATAAGAGAAGAACCCAAGTAAACTCTGTGTCTCCTTCACATTTGTAGGAGGGACGAAACTCTTCATTGTTTCTACTTTTCCATGTCTTCCTATCTTGAATCCCAGGTACAAAACGGCTGATTGCAGGAAACTGCATTTGGATAACTTTATTCTCAGCTTATTTTCTCTGAAAGCGGTAAGCACTTTCTTCAAATTTTCAAAGTGTTCTGGCACGTTCCTTCCTAGCACCAATACGTCGTCTAGATAGACTTGTGCTACAGGCCCTAGGAGATGATTTAAGGCCATTGTCATTGTGCGGGCATAAATGCTAGGAGCATTCTTATGTCCGAACATCAAGCGAGTGGGACACCAGAGGCCCTTCCTCGTCCTAAATGCCATCAACTTTTGCGTCTCCTCTTCTATCTCCAAGGCGTTGTATGCATCCAATAAATCTACGGATGTAAATACAGTATTACCCCCTAGGGATGTAAAAATCTCGTCGATTGAAGGCAGAGGAAACACGTCCTGAACGCTATGGGAGTTGAGGTACCTGTAATCCAGACACACCCTTGGTTTCGGACTGTTCTTTTTTGCCACAACCAGCAATGGGGACGAATGGGGGCTGTACCCTGCTTTGATGTATCCCTTTTTTAGTGCTGAATCTGTGAAATCATCGATGTCCTGTAGATATCGGTGCGGTAATCTGTACTGTTTTCGAAAGATTACTTTAGGGGCATCAGGTAACAATTCAATCTTAAATTTCTGAAGCGGACAGACTGGGACAGCATCATCATCTAGTGCCAATACATCATGGTAGTCCATGAGGAGCTCGAGCAATTGCTACAAGACAGTTTTCTGTTTCTTCTTTTGACATTTTCTCTTCAATTATCTCTTGGTACACCCTCCTTAACTCTGTCTTCGTAAGACCTTTTGAGCAGGTGGCTACATTAGCAGAAACTGTTCTCTGGTGTCCTCTTTCGTCTGTGCTTCTCCCTTTCGGTTTGCTAATAATCGGATACCCTTCTCCTAGATTCACACCTTTATTCAAATAAAATGATTTGTCGCTCAAATTTATGTAACTGAGGATAACTGTGTTATCCCTCACCGGGCTAATTGTGTTCGCGACGTACAGCGGTCCTTTGGTAAACGCTGGGGTCATTATGCACTTTCGCTCGAGTTCAAAATCATTTTGAGTTTCAGGTCGGAGTTTTAGATATCCGCATGATTGACTAGGCAAAACAGTCTTCTCAATTACCTTCAAATTTATCTTAATTTCTTCATCAATCATCAAATGGCCATCTTCTTCATGGTCATCGCTCTCTAAAACTTCCAAATCTTCGGATTGGCCCAAATTTTCTTTCAAAACTGAGGGAGTGTGCTTGAGTTTGGGTCTGGCCCCTCTGGAATCAGTGCTGCGATGAGTGAGGGGTGGGCTCCGGATGCCCACTTGGTCCCTTTTCATCTTGTCTGCCTCCACTTGAGCTTCTCCTTTCAAGGCAATTTCCCTATCTCTTTTCCCATGCCTAGGCATTGGCTGCCTCTGCGAATTTCGTGCTGGCGAGGCTGTCTCTCCCCCTTGGGATGCAGACAGATTGCTCTTCTTATAGGAGCGAGGTTCATCCGCGGCGTGTACGTTTCTAACTGACCAGGCGGCCTCCCTATGAGAAAGATGCTTATCCGCGTTGCGTACGTTTTTAACTGGCAAGGCGGCCTCCCTACGAAAAAGATGCTGATCCGCGTTGCGTGCGTTTTTAGCTGGCAAGGCGGTCCTCTTAGGAAAAAGATGCTTACCCGCAGCACGTGCGGGTGGTTTAGCGAAAATTTGGTTCGAAACCTTTGTTACCCGCACTAGGCCCTCGGGCCTGGGCAACTTGTTCCTCCTTTTCTTGAGGTCTCTTACTTTCTTTTAAAGATTCCCCATCGAGAATTCTCTAACCAAATAAATTCCTTGTGGATCGGCAAAGATCGGAATGTCTATCTCTCTATCTTCCTTGATAGACATTTTTGCAGAAAAGAAGTTTAAAGTTATGGGAATGTTAGACAAAACGTTGCTACCCAAAAGAATATCCCAACTATTTTCTCCATCTATATCACTCACTTGGAATGTAGTGAGGTAATGTTTTTTATGCAGGCGAAGGTATAGCTGTATTTCTCCCTTCAATACCGTTGGCTTACTGTTCACCCCCTGTACTACTAAATCGGTCTTCCGGAGGGCTACTTTGAAGTTTCCCTCTTTTTCCAATTGTTTGAGCCGCCGGGCGGTGACAATACTAACGCTAGATCCGGTGTCAACCAAAACTTTGGTCTTCGCCTCCCTACTACTCATAGATGGAGCAAGGTAAACGTTCGTGTAAAAGTGTCGTCCCAGCCTAAAAGATTGCTGCACGACTTCTTTTCTTTTCTCCTTAGCTTCCCATCTCTTCGCTCTATCTTTAAACTTTTTTCTCACACGTCTCCTCTCTTTGCCCGATTCTAAAAATTTTCATTCTCTATCCTATCCTGAGGATGAGAAAGTTCTCCTTCATACATCTCATCACCATACTCCACTTCTTCATTCACCTCAAAATCTCTTGGCTGGCTCTCAGCCATATATACTCTCGCGTTGGTCTTTACCTTCCCATCTGGGGGCTTGTACCCTCCCTTTTTCTTGGGAAAGATCCTGGGCCCTCGCCTGTCTGGGTTGTAAGACTCTGGCTTTCTCGCTCTTACCCCTTTTTCCATATCGATCTTGCTATTGTATGGAGTGAACATCAGCGGGGTTTCTGGGGTAGGTCTCCAGGGCGGTGCTCCTCTACACTTAGGTTGCGACCCCCTTCGATGATATGCTCTACACTCTCGGCAATAAGGCAATTCCCAGCGGCATGCTTGGGACGAGTGTCCCACCGTCTCACAAAAGAAGCACACAGAATGTTCTTTTAGCTCCTGGGCGGACATCTTCCTTAAGGTGCCCTTATAACTCGGTGTAACATACCCTGTCTTCACTTCTTCTCTTTTCTTTTGAAAAGTATTACTCAATTTTACCTCATCTCTCCTCCTTTGAGGAGTGTAACTGGGTCTCACCTCCTCCCTTCCCTTCTCCTCATGCCTTGGCTTAAATGGTTCCCTGTTGTCCCGGTATGAATTATTAACTCCAACCCTCTGTCTCCCTCCCGATTCCTCTTTGGCCAAAAATACCCTAGTGGTGCGGACCTCATTCGGTCTTCTATTCTCATCTTTTAATAAAGCTCCGTTTGAAATTTGAGATAACTTTTCTATCAATTCATTTAAGTTCATCTCTGTATCGAATACCCTAAGGATCTTCTCTCGTAATCGTTCTCCATCTCTTCTTTCATTTACGTTTTGAATGATCTTCCCTGTGACCAAGATGTTTATCTGCCTTGAGTTGAACATTGCTTTATCATCCAAATCGTGAAGGCGGCTCTGATACTTTCGTAACCGGTCTTTCAACTCTAACACAAAATCAGTGAAGATTGAGTCTCTCTCTCTTCTGTACTCTAAGAAGTCCAACCAGAGTTCGAAAATCGTTTTCCTCTCCTCCGGTTGTAGGAAAATTTTTAACTGAGCGAGAAAATCTTCTAATCTGGTGAATTTTGAAAAACTATTTTCTCTGAGAAGGTATTTTCTAGCTTCACTGTTCTGGTCAGATGATATTGCTGACTTTGCGAAAGTGATCTTTTGACTTTCAGTTAGTGGGCCTAAAGCATCTAGCTTTTCATTCAAAGAAGTGACGAAGTCTGGATACAAGATTCCTTTCCACGTTCTTGTTTTAAGATGTTTGCCAAATAATTTCAAATTTTCGGGAATCGTTGGGAAAGCGGTGTTAAACAGGTTAGTTGGGTAATAGGGGACTCCAAATTGTTGTGGAGGCATATAGGGATAGCCTTGCCATACTCCAGGGTAAGGTGGTGGTTGGTTAGGCATGGTGTAATTACCAGGTGGCACGCCTGCGTAATAGAGAGGTTGGGGCATCGTCCCCGTGGGTAAGAACCCGTAATTTAAGTTGTTCTGTCCTGCTGGAGCACCTTCGTTGGTGTTTCCTCCCATAACTCCTCCTGTGAGGACGCTTGTCTGTTGTTGAGCGTCGTTAGGCCCAGCAGGGGTTTGGACCGATCCTATAGCTTGGTTTTGGATCGCTGGGGGGTCTCCTGTCCCCCATGGGGAGGTGTTCGGTATTTCTGCACCTTCCCACTTGCTTTCATTGAGGTTATGAGTTTCGAATCCACCCCAATTTCTACGAG
>JABUQX010128372.1:17500-26614 GCA_015478945.1 Trachelipus rathkii
ATATATATATATACTATATATATATAGATATATAGATATATATATATATATATATATATATATATAATATATATATATAATATAATTATATATATATATATTATATATATAATATATAATATATTATATATATATATATATATATATATATATTATATATATATATATCACAAGATGGGTGGGGGTGCCCTTAGAGGACTATGGAGAGTCTTGTGTGGTAGCGTTTGACATATCTAAGGCTTTTTACAACGTCGCTAATCTCTAAGAACCTTACTTTGGTTTCCTCTCTTCCCTTTTGCTACCTCTTGTCTAAGTTTTCTTCAGATCGTTCCATTTCAGCTATTGTCGATGGAGCATACCTCTTTTTCCATTCTTTATTAAATTGTGGTGTATCCTCAAGGTTCTGCTTTAAAATCTCCAACTTTTATTCCTACTTTTTTCATCAAGATCTTTTTAGCTGAACTTCTAACTCTGTTCACTCTTATACCGATGACTAAACTCTCCATTCCTCCACTCATTTCAAATGTGCTTCCTCGTTTGTATCTAGGTTGCCTCTCGCCTCCAGTTTTTCCCCGCATTCAATCTTGCCCAATTCTGGTCTGATTTCTCAGTGGGGTAAGCGCATCTTGTTGAAATTCAACTCTTTAAAACTCGACGTCTTTCATTATCTCCCTCCTCTAAAAACACCTTCCCAAACTTTCTTATCCCCTTCGACTGCACTAATGTCTCAACTGTAAACAATATAAACATTCATGGACTGAACATAAAAAGTGAATTGTCTTGGAGACCTCAAAAATATCACGGTCGGTTGCTAAAATGGCCTCAGAGAAGCTGGGAATTCTGTTTAGATTGGGGTGGATACTGTTCCATCCTCCTCTTGGATAGTGTTGAGGCTAAAGCTAAGAAACTTATAAACTGTCCAATACTTTCTGACTCCCTTGACCCTCTTTCTCTGCAACGTGACATTGGCGCCCTATCTCTTTTCTATAGGTATTACAACGGCAGGTGCTCAAGTGAACTGACCTCTCACATTCCTCCACCACTGAGTTGGCCCTCGTAGCAATAAGAGGTCTTATTCTCATATGAATATTGTGTGAATACTGGGACTTCGATGGATCTCGTGTGGTGCCGTCCTCCTTTCCAGCCACATCTGTTTTGTGGAACTTCTTATCTTCATCTATATTTTCTGGAGTATGCATTCTTCCTCTCTTTAAGTCCTGCTTTTGCATCCACCTGAGGGAATTGCGTTAGGCAAGGGACTAGGTGGGTTTAGTTTCCTTTTTTTATTCCTTTTTTTTTTTTTTGTCCCCTCCTTTTGAAAAGATCCCTGCCCTTGAGAGGTTGGACGCCTAAAATAATATATATATTATATATATTAAATATATATATATTATATATATTATATATATATATATATATATATATATATATATATATATATAATATATATAAATAATAATATATATATATATACGGTATATATATATATATATATATAATATTATATATATATATTAATATATATAATATATATATATTATATAATATATATATATATATTATATATAATATATATTAATATATATAATAAATATATATATATATATATATATATATATATATATATATATAATATATAATAGTATTATATATATATAATATATATATATATATATATATAATATATATATATATATATATAATTATAATATATATATAAATATATATATATATATATATATATATATATAAATATATATTATATATATATTATATATATATATATATATATATTATTATAAATTATATAATATATTATATATTATATATATATATATATTATATATATATGGAAGGAGGATTGAATGAGGGAATACAAGGAAATAGGAAGCTTCTTTCTGAAAGAAGCCGCGAAAGGTTAAGAATAGAATAAAGGGAATCTGCATTAGAATAAGATAGGGATGGTGCTTTGTAACTGATTGAAAATGGAATGTGAGGGAGGGGAAAGAACTCCTTCGAAAAATTCTGCACAATATTAACAGTAATGATGAGGTGTTAGTGAATGTGTGTGGTTTTGATGGTGCAAGAAGGAATAGGTATTTTTGGGGATGAGGTATTAGTAAGGAGGAGGTAATGGATAGGTAGAATGAAAAGTTGAAGAATGGTAAAAATCTGCATGGTATAGATAAATTTACTAGTGGAAATGATTCAAAGAAGCGGAGGCGAGAATGTGATTGATTGGATTTGGATATTGTGTAATAAAGCGTTTTTGGAGGGTATAGTTTCCAAAGGGATTGGAGGAGAGCGGTAATAGAACCCTTGAATAAGGGTAAGGGAGAAAAGGGGAACTGTTGAAATTATAGGGGAAATTTATTGTGTTGTAGGGAAGGTATATGCTTGTATTTTGGTCCGAAAGAGTGCGTCTGAGTGATCTGAGGGACTGATTGGGTGTAAGAACAAAGGTGCGTTTAGGAGTGGCTAGAGGATGTGGGATCAAATCTTTACATTGAAACAAATGATTTGAGAAAATGAGGGAGAGAAGAGGAATAAATTATATTTAGGTTTATGGATTTACAACAGGGCTAATGATAGAGTTAATAGGGAAGCACTTATGGGCCAGGTTTTAGTGATATAATATGGTGTTGGTGTGGTAGGCTTCTGAAATTGGATAAAAAGTATGTATGACGATTGTGCCGCATGTGTAAGAATAAATGGTGTCAGATGGTGGATTTTGGTTTAAGGATTAATAGTGTGTGAGACAGGGTTGTGTATATGTCTCCTTGGTTATTCAATTTGTAATATGGATGGGGGTTATAAAAGAATTCGAGGTGGGGATGCCACGGAAATGGTGTAGAATGATGGAGATATGAAGATTGAAGTGGAGGGTTGCCCCCCCTACCTATTATGATGCGGATGGATTTGGTTTCTTTGTGGCGATATCTGAAGAGAAGTTTGAGAGGATTGGTAGAGAAGATTTGGCAGGGTAAGTAAAAGGAGGGGTTTGAAACGTAAACGTAGATAAAGTAAGGTTATGGTTGGTGGAAGTGAAGGGACAATCTTCAGTGTGAAGTTAGTTAGATGGTGAGAGCTGGACGTTGGTCCTGAGTTTAAATATTTAGAGTATGTGTTGGATTGAGAAGGGAACGATGATGCAGAGTGGTAGTAGGAAAGTTTTGTGAATGGTCAGGAAAAGTTGCTGGTGCATTAAATCGTTGATGAATGTTAAAGGGACTAAGTCTTGAGTGCGGGTAGAGTCCTTACATTGAGGTTAATGTTGTTTACCTGTGTTATTCGTAATGGTAGTGAAGACTATGGTCTGGAATAAGAAATATAAATCTAAAGTTCACAATGTGTTCAAATGGACAATCTTAGGGGCATGCTAGGTGTGAGAAGGATTGATAAAATATGAGGAATAAACATATTAGAGAGTTGTGTGGTGTGAGAAAGGGGTAAATGAAGAGAATAAGAATGAAATATGTTGAAAATGGTTTGGTCACGTTGGAAAGGAAATATGATAAGTAGGTTGGTTAAGCCGGATGTATAGTGGAGAGTGTGTTTGGAACCGACCGGCTTGGGAGAACCGGAAGAGAAAGTGGATGAGTCGGTGAATCGAATGTCTGAAGTGAGAAAAATTGTGAGTTTGGCGCGGCGAGAGATAAAGTGCATGATAGGAGAGAATGGCGTGGGTTTTGTATGGTGGGCATGGTTTTGTGTGCCCCCTGGCCAAGGGAATTAACCCTTTACATTGACGATTAACCAATAGTGAGGGTCCGTCGCGGTCCCAGGGAAACTTTAGGGTGGATTTTCTGTCTTGACGAGCTTTCACTAATTAATGGTGCAGAGGGGGCGGTAAGGCTGGGCTTTCTTTTCGACATTTGTCATACTCCTCCTACTGCTTTTCTTTTCCGATGCCTTGTAAGCCGCTCCTTACTCCCAATTCTGGGAAAATTAAGGTGAGGTGAACGAAAGAAAGAAAGAAATATATATAATATATTACGATTTGTAGATGAAAATAAAATTCTTGATATATATATATATATATATATATATTATATATATAATATATATATATATTATATATATTATATATATATATATATATATTATATTATATATATATATACTATATATTATATAATATAATATATATAATATATATTATAATTTATATAGATATATATATATATATATATATATATATATATATATATATATATATATATATATATATATATATATATATATATATATATATATATATATATATTATATTAGATAAGATTTCGAATTATATATATATATATATTATATATATATTATTAAAATTGGAATGCGAATTAAAATATTTCGTAATGAAAGTTTGCGTTTCAATATGCTTTTGGTCTCAAATTCGTTTGCATTTCAATTATTAACTCTTTGCCAAACTATATTTATTCCTTAAAGGATGTTATGTGTTTTAAATTGTAAATATTGGAATCGTGAAACCGGAACACTTTTAAGGAACTTAAATAGCTGGAGTTGATGTGCTGGAATTTTTATTCAAAATCAAAGCTTTTTCGTTTGAAACCTCGTGCTATTAAGTCGCTAATCGAACTCGTCCTGTAAAAAAGTTTATTAATTTCTGTCGTTCGAAAGAAGTGGATGCTTTTAAATAGAACTCCCTTCCTACTTTTGTTAAGTGTTAGTTATAAAAAAGTGTTAAATCGTATAATCACTAAGGCCTTATAAACCGTGATTAAAATGTAACTTCATCAAGTGCATTGTAACGCTTTTTATTTTTATTTAACTAAACTAACGCTTAATCTTCAAGTCAACTTTATCTTCGTATCTTCGTAAATTAATAGTCAATCGATGCGTAAAGGAATTATTTACTACCTATACTAAGAGGCCGGTGGTATTAACTAATTACACCGGTGTTGAAACTAACAATTTCAAATTCCTTTTGGACTAATTGGATAAGAAGTTTCAGTTTATCAACAAGTAAGTTTGTTACGTTCCTTTTTTTATAGGTTGATAATTCCATTTATTTGTGCATTAAAACACATAACATTTATCAATTCAAAGTTTACTGTCGTAAATTTATTATTCTTAACTCGAATATAATAACTACGTTGGTATTAGGGTTGTATCTGTAAATATTCTACTTGCATAGATACAATTTTAATAATTTTTGAAATTGTTATTTAATGTTTGTAATTTTTGAAATTGTTTGCTAAATTTTGAAGTTTTTCAATATTTCATATGATTCAATTTTTTCAAGCGCGATTTATTTCCATATGTTGGGCGTATCAATTATATATAATAATTGATTGAAAGATTTACTAGTAAATTTTTTTGTTTTTTTTGTTGATTTTTTGATAAAGGTGTCTTAACATTTTTTTTTAATTTGAAAGCGACTTAAAGTCACGTGTTTGATAATTTTTTCTAAAAAAAATTGTTCTTAAGTTTTTTCTATTCGCAAAAAGTGACTTTAAAAAATAAATATTACAGTAAATATTTTGTATATATTTTATATATATATATACATTCGACATTTTGCATGCGCAGTGGGTGTTTTTCGACAGTTAGTGCGCATTCGATATTTTTATATAAATTCGATAATTTTCTCAAATTCGACATTTTGCTTGCGTAGTGGTTGTTTTTCAACATAGTCATTGCGCATTCGATAATTTTCTTATACATTCGACATTTTGTATGCGCGGTGACTGTTTTTCATTGCAATCGATGCGCGGTGTTTATTTTTCGACAGTCTATGCGCAGTGTTTATTTTTCGACATAGCCTATGCGCGGTGATTGTTTTTCGACATTATCTATGCGCAGTAGTTGTTATCCGACATAGTTTATGCGCAGTAGTTGTTTTTCGACATAAGCTATGCGCAGTGTTTGTTTTTCGACATAGTCTATGCGCAGTATTTATTTTTCGACATAGTCTATGCGCAGTGTTTATTTTTCGACATAGCCTATGCGCGGTGATTGTTTTTCGACATTATCTATGCGCAGTGATTGTTTTTCGACATAGTTTATGCGCAGTAGTTGTTTTTCGACATAAGCTATGCGCAGTGTTTGTTTTTCGACATAGTCTATGCGCAGTATTTATTTTTCGACATAGTCTATGCGCAGGGTTTGTTTTTCGACATAGCCTATGCGCGGTGTTTATTTTTCGACATAGTCTATGTGCAGTGTTTGTTTCTTGACATAGCCTATGCGCGGTGTTTATTTTTCGACATAGTCTATGTGCAGTGTTTGTTTTTTGAACATAGCCTATGCGCGGTGTTTTAATTATCGACATAAGTCCTATGCCAGGGTTTTCTATTTTTTCCGAACATAGTCCTAATGCGCAGGGTTTATTTTTCGACATAGTCTATGCGCAGTGTTTATTTTTCGACATAGTCTATGCGCATGGTTTAGTTTTCGACATAGTCTATGCGCAGTGTTTATTTTTCGACATAGTCTATGCGCATGATTTAGTTTTCGACATAGTCTATGCGCAGTGTTTGGTTTCGACATAGCCTATGCGTGGTGATGGTTTCCGACATAGTCTATGCGCGGTGTTTATTTTTCGACATAGTCTATGTGTAGTGTTTGTTTTTTGAAATAGCCTATGCGCGGTGATTGTTTTTCGATATAGTCTATGCGCAGTAGTTGTTTTCGACATAGATTTTCAACATAGACATAGTATATGCGCAGTGGATGTTTTTCGACTTAGTCTATGCGCAGTGGTTGTTTTTCGATATAGTATATGCGCAGTGGTTATTTTTTGACATAGTTACTGCGCACTAGTGTATTATTTCTCATTCGTTCCATTCTTTCTCGATTTGTTCTTTCTACTATCAATATGGACATCATTCAAGACTTAGATCTGAAAGAGGCTGGCTGATTTTCAAGACCAAATGCCTACAGATCTTTCAGGAGAGGAAATATCTAGCCTCAAGTCAAGTCTTCTTAAAGACTTGGGTCCTCTTAGGTTAAAAAGGGGACACTTAAGAAGAAAACTTACTCTCTGTTGTAAACACTTTCCTATAGAAGAGGAAGGTGATGAGGACTCTCCCACCTTTTACGATCCAGTTGTTGTAAAAACTGTATTTGAAAAGGTGACAACAGTCATGAGTGAAATTAAAGCTCAAGACACCATCATTGAAAACTTAATATTGGGGGCTGAATATACGAAAGTTGACCAAGCCATACTTGACGAAGAACTTACAGCCACTGATACCTACCATATTAAGATGGCTAAAGCGCTTCACTTGTTAAAAGACAAGTATGGTTATAATTCAGATTCAAGAAAGTCGTCTAGTGCCTCTTCAGAGAAGTCAAACTCAAAGGAGAATTGCTGTCATTATCCTTCTAGCTTAAAGATTCCTGCATTAAAGTGTGGAGATTTCTCGGGAGATAAAGACAAGCATTCTTTCCGCTCTTTTCTCCAATCTTTCAATAACGTATATGGAGAGAGAAGAGACATCTCAAAGGCCATCAAACTTCAATATTTAAAATCACATTTGAAGGGATATGCTCTGAAGGACATTGAGTTCTTGTCAGGCACGGATGACAATTATGATGTTGCCTTAACCATCTTAAAGGAACATTATCTAGATAAAGCATTCATTATTGACTCTATTTTACATGAGTTAGATTCGGCTCCGCCTCTTGACGGAAGACAGTTGGAACCTGTCCGGTCTTTCATTTTAAAGGTTCGTGCTAACTTGAAGGAACTTAAGGAACTTGGAGTTGACTTTTTTCAAGAGGATTCATCCGGTTGCAAGTTAATAAGTCATATCGTGGTTGATAAGCTTCCTATTTCATTTTTGAGAGAGTTGAAGCTGTCTACGAAGGAACAATATCCTTCCATCAACCTCATATTCAAAGAACACAATCAAATCATTCATAATATGGAAAGATTTCGAACTCCAAAATCTTACACTCAATCTCCCTCTTCTGGTTCTTCTCGTTCTTCTTTTGATTCAAAAAGGAGAAACAGAAATTTGAAAAAGTTTCCTTCTGTACCATCTGAACAGAGTCATACTTTCAATACATCTAAAGGTGATAGTGTGAATAAAAAGACATCTCCATCTTCGTCAAATATTCAAGCATCTTCTGAAATGAAATGTAAGTTGTGCAGTGGGAAGCATTTCCTTTCAGAATGCACAGTTTATGAATCTCCTAAGGCCAAAAGGGACAGATGTGTTGTGCTTAAGCTGTGCAGCAACTGTTCCAGCTTGAAACATATGGTGGATAAGTGTCCAGCAAAAACACTCAACCTTAAGTACCCTTGCTTAAATTGCAAGAGTAGAAAGCATCTCACAGCTCTTTGTCCATCTGAAATTCATACTCAACATCGGAACAACAATCGAAAAGATGCCGATGAAGAAAGTAATTCTGGTATTAGCAACCACTTGTGTATCAATACCGGACAGTCATCTGCCTCCCAAATCTTACCTACCATCACCATCACAGTAAGACACAAGAATAAGTCTGTGCCTGTTCGTTCATTGATCGACTTAGGTTCACAGAGAACCTATGCTAGTCCAAGATTGCTCAATAAATTCGACATCAATTGTGAGCAATTACCCAAGATTGACAATCCCATCAAAACCTTCATCGGAGAGCAGGTTCGTTCCTCTTATTTAACTAATTTGGATCTCAACTGTTGTTGTGATTCATTTATATCAATTCCTGTTCTTGTAGACCCTTCTTTAGATGTGGGTTTTACTGTTAATGGACTGGCATCTGCTATTTGTAGAATTTCGTCAAAATACAAAGTAGCTGATAACTCATTTGTAGGTCCTTATGGGGACTCTGTGAATAACATCGACCTTTTGCTTGGCACTGACGCTCTTTGTCATATGAGGCACTTCCAAATGGTAGAATGTTTGGAAGGAAGTGCTATTTCAACTTGTTTCGGTTTAGTTCCTTTCGGTCCTGTGGATTCTTTTCTACTTCCACATCAAAAAGACTTTCTGTACAGAAAGCAGTCTGTTAACTCATCACGAGAACATGATGAGGAAGATTCATGACTAACAATGTCTGTCTCTTCATTGCCCTACCAATTTGTCAACGCTCCTCAAACCCTCGTAAACTCAATTCTAGATCCCCATCCTTCCTACCCTGATGTCATCG
>JABUQX010128373.1:0-29414 GCA_015478945.1 Trachelipus rathkii
GGCTCCATCCGAAAACTACCCAAGTGCCAATCATCGACATTCGTCATCCAAAATTTGGAGGACGAGTTTAAAGGAAAATAAATCTCTCGTTAGTTCATCGCAAGATGGGGTAAATGAAGACGAAGTTCTGTGTGAAAATTCAGTTGAGATACACAAACAAGGATTTAGATGTTTACATGGAAAATGCCATGTATAGTGGACAGTGCTTATATTTTCAACAAGATATATTCATTTAACTAAGATGGGACATAACAATAGGGAGACATATTTCATAGATGACCGCAAGGATTGGTCAGGAACGCCCTTGACGCGTGTTCATACGGTAACGAGAGACAAATCACTAACTGTGCATTACGTGTCCTGGGATATGGCGGTTCACGGTGTGGGATACTACTCGTATCCCCGCTACATCGCAGCTATTCCGGTTTCGTACCCATTTGGGATAGTACAAAGGTCTTGCGCTTACAAATTACGGGGGTTGGCCTATATAATTTTTTTAATTTGAAATATTTCGATCTCCACGCATACACCTGTAATAATAAAAATAAATAGATAATGATATAATGGTGATAATATTTGTTCAGTGTTACTACGGCATTATTGGTTGCTCGTTGTGTTTGTGATATGCCGTTGGATTTTCTTGGAATGCGTGCAGTTAAATGTAAATCAGTCACGGAATTTACAACGCACGATTTGAAGCACTAGGGATTTCATATATATGTTATTTTTGTTATGTTTGTTATGTTCATATAAACAGTATAACATAATATTTAATATAATATATTATAATATATATAAGTATTTATAAATATATATATACTATATATATATTATTATGTTTATTATATAACTAAATTAATATATTATTTATATATATAGTATTATATTGATATTATACATATATATATTGAGTTATTTAATAATTATATATAGTATATATATCGAATATTAATAATCTTTTGCATATAACAACATTTTAATGGATTTTGGTATATTCTTGCTGTTGTTATATAAAAAATCTAAATAATAATATTAAAAATTAAAAATTCTAAATATATTAATAATAATAATAACTAGAATCTACAATCATTGAAGTCAATAATTTTTTATGCTTAAATATCTTTTTGGAAGTGGGTAATCACTTTCTCAATATTATTTGCTCTTTTACTGGACTTTTTCACTGGAGGAGTGTTTAGACTTATCATTTACTATATTCTTTTGCTTTATTTATATGTATAAAAGTATAAGATACTAACAATAAGATAAAACTTTAATCGGCAATAGTAGTAAAATTAGTTCAATAGTACAAATGAATTCGTAAAACGAGACGGTAGAAAGAGGCGAGCAGGTCTATCGCGCGGAACGAAATTTCGGTAAAGCGCTTGTGAGCGCCAAAAACGTCTCTCTTAAGCCTTCGTTATGAAGCTCAGTTCTTAACAAAAGTACTGACTATAGTGGTTTATTAACACATTATATAAATGCTATGAGGAACCATTCCCAATTACATGGCCTTTAAAAAATTGTACAAGGAGAGAAGAGTAAGAGAGAGAAGAGATGAAGATGATATGAGAGATAGAGTGAAGGAAGCTAGAGGTGAGTTAAGAATGACGAGAAATGAACGTGAGAAGAAAGTTACGTAATAGGAGTGAGAAGAAGAAGAGAGAAAGAAGAAGATAGAGAGGAGTAAGAGAGAGAAGAGAAGAGAAGAGAGAAGAGATTAGAGAGAAGATGAAGATGAAACGCATTAGTTATTATATGGGTATGAGTCACTCAATTATATATCTTTTCTCTTTACCGATTAGCGAGTCAAAATACTATATATATATTTGGACTCGAGATTCTATATACCATTACCATCTGATTTTCTACTTGGTTCTGTAGTCTCGTTAATATATAAAAATAAAATAGGATAAGGTGTAAATATTGGGTTTACGTGAGGGCTTGGTAAGCGCAAATACTGGCGACACCATCTTACATTATTCTGGTTTGCACCTAACTATAAATTTCAAGGAAAAGTTCGTTTTATTGTTTTATTATACTTTATTATGGATTTTCTTTATAATTGTTATTATATATCATAATATGTATACAATTATTTTATATATATTAATATATATATATATATATTATATATGTATATAATATATATCTATATATAATTCTATTATAATAATATACAGGTATATTATATATGTATTAATATGTTTAAGTTACTTTATATTATATATATTAGATTAAATGATATAATTCTGTATCTTACTGGGTATTTTTTATATATAAAGTCAACCCTACTCGAAATGCTATATCATTTCTTATGCAAATGGCATTAACAACAATATATATAAATGTAAATTTATTTTTTTAATACGTTATATAATAACATATAAAAGGTAAATTAAATATTTATATATTAGTAAAATTCTGATCATAAAGTTTATTTATAGAAATAGTTAAATAATTAAAATAATTAAGTATTATTTATTATTTTTATATATAAATATAAATAATAAATAAACCTCAATAATAATAAATAGTTATTATAATAAGAAATTATAATTAAATTAAAAATAAGTCAATAATAATAGCTAATTTATTTTAAAATATATTAAAAAATAAAGTATATATTTAAATAAGAAAATAATTAGAGTTATATATAAATAAATATAAAAAAGTGATATTATTATATTAAATAAACAAAATAGCAAAAAGTAAGAATTTATAATAAAATAATAAATAATGAGTAACTAGTAATTCAAAATAAAAATTCTATTATTGAAATAATTTATATTAGGACTTGTGAGTATAATTTGCTAAGTTTTATGTACAATATTATGTTAGTAGTCTCACTGTGTGCAACAATATTTATACAAGCTACAGCTGTTGGTATGGTTCATATTTCTAGTTTAAGTATATAGATATAAATAGGTTTATAGCTATGTGTTGTTTTATTGGTTTCTGATTTAATTTTTAAAGGGTAATATTAGGGGTATAAATGGGT
This sequence comes from Trachelipus rathkii, assembly GCA_015478945.1. NCBI lineage: Eukaryota > Metazoa > Arthropoda > Malacostraca > Isopoda > Trachelipodidae > Trachelipus > Trachelipus rathkii. The sequence continues at coordinate 2,999 of JABUQX010128373.1, forward strand.
TTTTTATGTCGTGTTCGTGTGAAAGTGGGTGTGGTCATTTGTTAGGTAAATTAAGGTTACTTGTAGTTTCAGACTATGGATTAAGTTTAAGCTTTAGTTAGGATTATAGTTACCATATGTTTTAAAATTTACGTGGTAATGCGTATTTTGTGTACTATACTAATATATATTATTTGTAATATTTACGATATCAGTTAGGTCACATATCGAGTATTATTTCGGATTTATATATATAGGATATTGTGTGCGCGCAGCCACCCTACTATACAGAATCATGATGATTTATGGCATGCCCATATTATAAAGAGTATTTTCTCGACAAGTCGTATGTGTTATTGAGGTGATATTTAGGATTAACATCAAAAAATAGGAGTATACTTTAATGATTATGGAAGTATAATTGATATATCTGATAAAATCTCATGTGATCGAATTAGGTATTTATAGTAGATTTGTACATTGACATCTGAAGTTTACGATTTATATTATACTTGTGGATCATTTAGTTTAAAGTCGATTTAGGAATACATTCATAGTACTCTTAATTGATTTAGAGTGTAGGATTGTATTAAGCGACGTTCCAGATATGATAATAAGAATATTCGTTAGTAGTCTATCGATTTAAAGTATCATTAGTCATTTAATAACATTTTGTATAAATATACATCGTAAAGCTTGTAATAACATAGTTTTGCTGCAGGTTTTATACACTATGATTAGCTTTATATAGGGATAGATATATATTGCTGTCGGGTCTGGCGCTGGCGGTCATTCCATAAGTGTAGTTGTGTAGCTTAAGCAGAACTCTAGCTATTTGACAATTTCTGGTATAATAGATAATTTTATGTAAAAAATAACGCTACACTCGAAGAGTAATATAGGGTCATGGGCATATTATTATATTCTAGTGTTTTTGTTAAAACCACTGGAGTTAATAACTTTGTATATGGTTTTTCATGTTTTTCATGAACCCGGGTACCTACTAACATCTATAGTAGGATACAAATCATATAACGCATTTCAATTATTTACGCGTGGTGGGTCATAGAGATTGCTCGCGAATTAATTAAGTAAGGTGGGGACAAACGAATTTCAGTACAGGGATAACCAGGAGATGGGCACAGGATGGCAGTATTAACGGGTATATGGTACCATGTAAAGAGAGGATTCGTGAAAAGAGAAGCAGGGTATGATCAGAAATACGGAGAAGTACTCTTTGAGATGTAAACTGTGAGGGATACTCAAATAGAGCATTCAGTGATCGTACGCGGAGTTAGTAGAGAGGAGGAGGAGTCCGCTAGGAGGTACAGAGCGATGTGGTGATATGTGTAACTACTTATACTGATGTAGCACGGCGAGAGTTGCTACTTGTAAATTGTTCTTGCATACTTCCTCTGAGGATGTGTGATAAATTGGACTCCTCGGTGAGAAGTCAGTGAGTTTTGGAGGTGTTAGGTCGGTTTTAGGCATCGATAATTTTAATAATGATGTCTCATGATGATGCTATACTCTCTAGGACTACAGGTCAATGTAGTCTGTAGGAGTATGGGTTGGTATGAGTCTCTCGATAATTGTCGTTACCTAAATGGAGCCTATAGAATGGCGGAGGCTCAGATTTGATATTGGCTTCTAAAATGATTTAGAGTAAAGGTGCAGCTATAAAGAATGTGTATCACTATATTAGAGTAGAGAAGATAGTGGAATAGGATTGATTGAGAAAGAGTAAGAATAAGGGGAGATGATGTAGTGTATACAAATAAAGTAGTAGCTACATGGCTCGCCTATCGATATTGTATTTAGGGATTAACTGTCATAACTGCTGAGGCTTTTGTGTTTTCATATGGGCTCAGTACGTTAGATTTATTGCATCAACACTGTATTTTATTTAGTTTTTTTTCGCAAGGTGAAAGTAATTTAGTTTATTGAGTTTAGGTTTGGTTTTGGATAGATCTCGTTATTTATTAAGGGTGTAATTTTCGTATGGGTACTTGTACATTGTCGGTGTATGTTGCGGAGCGACTGTGGTGATTACTCAGTTTTTCAATAGTATGTGTATCCGGATGTAGACTTGGAACTGTAGTTTTTGAGGGTGGAACGAATCCTATAAGTTTGGTAGGCGGGGAGGTATTTATGAGACAATTTTTTGTTGCATACTTCGTACATAGACATGTGAGGATATGGTAGTGCTGCAGAATGCATAGAGATGAGATGAGAGCTACTTGTGATCTTAGTAACACTAGTTTACTTGATGTTGGGTGTGTTTTATTTGATATAATCAGGGTCTTCTATATATATCAATAAGTTTATCTGTGAAGTAATGGATTCACCAAATGAAACTAATCTAGTAGGTATTCCTTGGGAATTGGTCTTCTGAAAATAGTGCGTTCCAAAGAATGTCGATGGAGAACCAAACTGTTTGGGAGGTGATTGGACTCGCAAGCGGTCTCTATTATCTATAAGAGAGGGGTAGGTTAGTTTCGGTGTCCGTACCATAAATCTATAGTCGGCAATTTGAACTGTAATAAATTTCGTTATTAAGTTGCTAGTATTTTCTTATTGTGAATATATGTATTGCTAGTTATAATTGGAATTTTGTGTCACGATGTAATGGATTTGATATTATGAAAATTTTGCTCTATCAGACTATAACAAATATACTCTGTGTATGGAAAGGGCGATCTCATTGTTTAAATTGAGTATTCATACCGGTTTTACTAATATTGGATAAATACTTTGATTGGGATATAGATAGAATGAGATTAATGATTTTAATATTTATTATTAATGTCTGATGTTGTTTACTTGTAGTAATCTAGTCTATTCTGTATCACATATTGTTGTTTTTGGGTGTGAATTATTGTGTGTAATTAGAGAGATGGTGGTGTTGGTGGTGAGTTTGAGTGGTGTTGTAGATATAGCACATGTTTTTTTATAGCGTATATTAGTTTAACCATTTGTTTGTAAGGTGTATTGTTAGATTCATAATAGATTTTATTCTTAATAATTTTTCTTATTTTAGTTTTTTATGTAGTGAGATATACGGTTTAATATGAGTAACATCACAATCAGTGAAGTAGCTGCACAAAAAAGTTATGAGTTATTCTTAAAAGAAACTTGAAAGTCTTGTAACATATACTGTATAGGTATTGTATATATTTTTTACACAAATTAATTAGAATAAATTTTAACATTTTTTTTAGAGTCATTTGATTTAGAATAATTATAAGATGTGGTACTGTTGGTGATTTTTTATGGTTATACTTATAGACCTAGTAATTGTAAAGGTGGATTAAGCTCCAATAAAAAGGAGTAGGCGAGACTTTTTGAAGACCGAATCATGTTATCACGTGAGGCTAGACGCTATCATGAGTTTAATCCAGGTGATGCGCCAGGAGGGGCAGTGAAGTTGGATGTGAGAGGAGGCGCTGATATAGTAGGGGTGTGAGTCTTTTTGTTGGAGTCTTTTATGACTTTGGCTGTGTAGGAGTGAGATGTAAGAAGAGAGCGTAAAAGCAGTCAAAGTAATGTTGCTTTTCCTATGATACGACTGTTCGTTATGAGTACTCACTGAGGGTATAATTTAAGTAGTGGGCTGTAGGTGTTGGATTGTACTTGATGTATATAAAGACGATAAATTGGTTTAATGTATTTGATATAGGGGAATATATAATTACAACATGTGCGTTATAAAGAGTCGGATATATCAATACATAGTGTGAGGAATGATATTGTTATTATTTTTGTGTATTTTGGGTATAGTATATATTAAAAATAAGAAATTTTAGTTATTATAATTGTCTTCATTTAGTAGTAGAGTTTTAATATATTTAATTTTTATATAACTTTTTTTTTTTTATATAAAATTATAATTTAAAACTTTTTTTTAAATAATTTTTTAATTTATTTAAAATAAAAGAATATTGTTGTTTTATTTTAAAATACTAATTAGATGATTTCGCGTTTTAGTATAGAGTCTTTTCTTCTCTCACAATTATTTTTATTCTTTTTGTCTCTTTTGTTATTTTTTTTTTGTGTATGGTTTCTCGTGAAGCGTCGATGGAGCTCATTCAACTTCATAATCTAAAGATGTTAATACTCCGCCTCCTTATCACACTCGTTTGTACGTGTCTAGTTAATTCTTACGAGTAGTGGCACGGTATAAAACGGAATCACAGCCATAATAATTTTTTGATAAAACTTTTGACCATTTTATTTATACTAATTAATTTTTGTATTTATATATTTATTATTTCTATACGCTGTACAATGTGATATATTTTGGTAGGATATGTCACTATTTTTCAGATAATTAGAGACTTGTTAAAAAATGCTGATTGTTTGTTTTTTATTGAGAGGAACAATGGTGTTTCTAAATTTTAATGCGATCCCTTTGAATATGCAGTAATGGGTTCTATCAATTTAGCGATGGGCAGTTTGAAGGTCTAATAAACCAGCTTTTTTGGTCGCGAGGCTAGAGTCTAGACCTCGGGGAACAGCCGAACATCTGGGCTTCTTTGAGGCTCCCATCGCGAAAGTCCGTATTGATGGGGCCTAGGTGGGTTTGAGATTTATGGTGATGTATTAATTAATGAGTAGGTTTTGGGCTCCTTGCCATAAAAATATATTCGCTAGGCTTGATCTCGTGATTGAAGAGTGAAGTGTACATTAACCCAGTACACAAGAATAAGGTAATTTATATTATTTGGTCTATTATACTCCCAGCAATTTCTTATAATTTGTTATTTCTATTGAGAGTTTTCATACTTTAGTCTCTCAAAATTTTTGGGGATCCCAAGAGACCCTCCTTGAGGATGTTAGAATGTACGACAGCTATAAGTGCTCGTAACGTGCAATATAATATATGATTAGGTGGTTGTTGATGATCGAGTCTTAGAGTTAGATATTGTCATAAGTATAATTGAGATTATCGAAGTTAGTGGGGCAATGTTTTTTGTAAGTTATTCTATAATATTGATAGTTTCAAATAAAATATTTTTCTATGTTTTTTCTTGAGTGTTATGGTTGTGTACGATGTTTTGTTTTAGCAACGTCGTGAGTCTTTATATGTGAAATTGTTGTTATTCTGTGCATTTTTCTATATTTAAACCAGTCACATATGGTGAGAAGTTCAAGACGCATCTAATGTGGCTAATACGACTCGACAACGATCAGCTCATTTGATCGCCAAAAGAATATTCACCGTATTACGCATAGTTGATTTGTTATTGTCGCAATATTTAAGAGATACATATTAGAGAATTCAAACGGTGGAGTGAGAATATGCAGTGATATTAATTCTCACCAAGTTTGAATTTGTTATATTAAATATCGTGGTATATAGCGAGCATAGGTATGTAGATTTAAGATAAAATAGAAAACGAGGCTTTCATTTTATAAATTTACATTTTATGAACAGAATTGCTTAGTTGTGAATTTTTTTTTGACGTTGAAATAATAAGGATTTTTTTAAAGAAAATTTCGTTTATCATTACTATTTATATATTTATATTCAAATTCGATTATATAGAATTATTGGGTTATGTGAGTAATGAAATTAGAATGGATTATAATATGTGGGTTGAGTAATCTAATATGAGTTATGATTTTTCAAAGTTATGTTTGTCTTGATTTTGTGATCTACCTGTTATAATCTGTTAATGGAGGGTTGTTTAGTTGTTTAGGTAGTGGTATTAGTATGTATTTGGCTATATGATGGTAGTAATTTCTTGTAATAGGTATGGTGAAAATCTGTTGTAAGTGCTATAGGTGTGGAAGATAATCATCTGTGGAGTGCATCTGCTAGTTTGCATTCGTTTAGCTATTGCGTAGGGGGTAGTATGAGGTAAGGGTAGTAAGGTAGTGGTAAGGTGTTAGTTAGTTAAGGTGTAGGTAGGGTAGTGTACTGCGTCAAATAAAGTAGCAGGACATGGGGGATTCGTGAGCAGTAGACTGTGAGGGTGAAGATGTCAGCGTCGGCAGGATATCGGGAATTGTCCCGCCGTATTGAATTCCCGATGAAACGCACGTGTTAAGTTTTTTGCGCCCAACATGTTAGTAGATAACTACTGTAACACCGTCCAGTAGAATCTGAGATAGACAATGTGGGGGATTTCGTGCTCCCGTTTTGCAGCATGTGTTTTGGCGGGTTGAGGATGAGAATTTAGGGAAAGAGATAAACCTACGTAACTGAGTCCTGGGATAATGTGATGGTGGGATGCACGGGGGGTTATATAGTTGCCAGGGAGTAATAGAGGTCGAGAGAGGTGATTCATTTCTACGTTAAGGTACGAAAACGGAATGCTGATAAACAGTGGTGAGAGGGGGTAATGGTTTGATCGGTCAAATAGTCGAGTGTTGTAGTCGGGTAGCGATGCCTGTGGTTCGGGTTATAACATAACAGCATAAGCCACGCTTCGATAGGGACATTGCGTGGTCCTGCGTTTAGGATGTTGGGGGGGTGATAAGTGGGCTGGAGTTTTGTCGAGAAACAGGCGTGTGTGTTTGATGCGGTTCTGGTGTATTGGCGTTTTACTTTTCAACAATGTTGTGGTGCTAGGCGCGGTTGTGAGAATGGTCGGCGCGAGGAAACCCTGGATATATTGTTCGCGTCTGGTGGGATGGTAACAGGATGGATATAGCACCCAGAGTTTGTTTCCCTAGTGTACTCATCTGGTGTCCCAAATAGAAGTGTTGATACGATTTAGTACGTGTATTTGCTGCATTGAACAGCAGAGCGCACATAGATAACGTTTGTGTATGTATAGTTATATTCGCAAATTTGTCCGGGTTGTTTAACATTTGGGTATTCGCTGAAGTTGGATAAGTGGGTGGTAGGAGGATAGTGTAGGGTAGTGCTCTTAACAATACTTGCCGAGTGTGGCACTCTATTGTTCATTTGGGGTTCTCATGTATATTAAGAACATCCCGTGAGTTTTTATCATTACATTATAGTATGGTAAGGAATGTCATTCAGTATTCCCGTTTTAACAGGTCTGATCACCACGGGTTCAGAACGACGTTCACCATAGCTCCTGATGCGTACAATTTATTTTTTTTTCTGAAAGTTTATACTAGAAGAGGTATTTATTGGATTGGCAAAGTTTGTACGTTTATGGGGACGTCTCTTGTACATCTTATTCTCTCTTCTTTGTACCGAGTACACGCCGAGTGCGCTCACTGATATAATCCAGATGGGGTGTGGGGGAGACAGCAAGACCGATATTAATCTTTAGTTGAGAGGTGAAAATTAAGACTGTGTTAAGAGAAGAGTGGTCTGGTCTAGATCTTTACTGCAAGTATTGGGTGGGATGATAGGCTTTCTAGGAGCATAGAATTGGAGCTAACGCTTCGAAGCAGGGTAAGAAGTAAGAGAATACGGGGTGGAAAAGGACAAGATGGTGGTCGTTCGGAGTATGCTAATGGGGAGGGGTGCTAGATCGAAAAATGAATAGATTGTTGGCAACAGAAATATATGAGTTGTCAGATAGCTATGAGGTAAGGGATGTTATAGGGGGGTTTAGCATGTGGGGTATAGAGGAGCTTTCGGTTTAATTGATTGACGTTTGATGGGTGGAGCTGGTGTTTTTTGAATTAAGATATTTTAAGGGGATTCTGTTCGTTAGGGATATGATTGGCCGTCGGGGGTTGCAGAGAGGGGTAGTCTTGTACCAAGGCGTGTGATGAGCTTAAAGTCTCCTCCGAGGATGAGGTTTGGGGTATGTGGGATAAGGGTTTGGTGGGGGGTGAGTATTTGGGCACGGGGGTTTGGGGATGGGGTGTGCGAATATAGAGATTGATGATATTTATAGTGGGTCTTAATTAAATAGGATGGAACAGGGATTTGGGATTCTTATTAGTGTGCGTTTGGTTAATAGGTGGAGATGTTTCGGGGTCTGTGTTGTGGTAAGTAATTAGTTTTTTCTGGATCAGTGTTTTTAGGAGGGGGTGTTTGGCGGTCGTTGTGTATCATGCGTGATTGTAGTAGGAGATTAAATTAGCGTCCATAACGTATTAAAAGTGGGGGGTGTGGTATTCCATGGGTGAGGGAAGCTTCTGAATGATGGCTATAATATGGATATTAGTTTGTTTAAGGAAGTGGTTTAGTCTCGTAGATGTATTTGGTTAGTGTGAACGCGCCGCCATTGATTTATGTATGTAATCGTTGGAGAGTTACGGGGGTTAGTTTTTTGGGGAGGGGGGGGGTTTTTTGAAAGTACTAGTGGAGGGTTTTGCAATATTTGCGCAGAAATAGCTATGGTTATCCTGGGGAGCTTTGTGGAAATGGGGAGCAGGTCGGTGAAACCCATCTCCGAGACAGCTTTGCTTGGACGCTGTTTAAGTCCTTACTATTGAGGTTTTGGCAGTGAGTTGGGGAATCAAATCTGATGGGGGACCATGGGGTTTCTTCTCGACGTGCAGCTCACCTCAAACGAAGAGTAGTATCCCATCGGCCAGAAGGAAGGGAAGAAAAAACAGCCAGAAAAGATAGATTGGAGATGTTGTTGAACACTCATAAAGGGTGTTAGAAAACAAGTCAGTTGTAATCCTACTTAGTCCGGACCCTTTCGTCAATGTCCCTCTTGTGGAGGGGGGATGTTGAGCCGTGGTCTTGTTAGGCTTCCGGGGTACGAAGTGGATTCGGTCCTCGTGAACGAGTGTTTCTTCTCGGGAGAATTGGCCGGCCAGTTTTCGCGCCGATAGCAGGGCGACGATCATCCTAAACATTAAATATATTTATTATATATATATATGTTATATATAATATATAAATAATATATATATATATATATATAATATATATATTAATATATATATAGTATATATAGATATTAAATTCAAGAGTGGTCCTAAATGGTTTTGAGATTTATAGATTACAAATAGATTGTTGCGTCAAATGTTCCAAAGTACTCATTTTTGGGATTTTAGTTGTTTTTTTGGGGTATATCACTAACGGAATACTCACGGTAGTGTCCACCCTGATTAAGGAATCGGGGTCCTCTCGGCTAGGTAGACTACGGAAGGCGACTGAATCCCCTCCGGGGATGGTCTCCGGAACCCCGCTCTTTCGGTCCGTCTTACCGTGTCGGCGGGGGGCTTCCTGTACCATCTCTCCCTCCGGCGCGTAAGTGAAGACGTCCCCCAGCCTCGTCCCCAATCGCTCGGCAGCCCTAAAAAGCGGTAAATATATTTCGGGCCACTCCCCATTTTAAGGGGCTCGTCTGATCATGCCCGTAAAAGTAGCCTTATAACTTTCACTGATCGCCCACTGCAAACTAGCTCGTAAAACTGTTTACTGGAAGACTGTTTAGTAGCTGCGAACAGATTATTATATATATTATATTTATATATTATATAGTATATACTATATATATAATATATATATATAACTATATACCTATATTATATATATATATTAGTATATATGTATATATATAGTATATCTATAACTCACAAGAAAAACAGTTAAAACCACTCTACAACTGCTTTTCGACTAAAATCAACGTACATTGATACTTTGATTACAAAATAAACACTTGCTGTCAAATAAAAAATGCTAAAAATAATAGCAAACTATAATCGTTTTGGCATATATCAAATATCACTAACATTCATTTCTAAACTTACGCTGACAACTCCACTTACATAACCGCCGAATACACAGTTTGAACCAATACTATCGGATGTTTTTGTTAACATGTTTGCCAAACTCAAAATATGAGAAGGTACTGAGAATTTTATTAAAAAAGTATGAGCCAATATTTGATGAAAAAAGCAACAAAATAATACATAAGCATAAAGCAGAGTGTTTGAGAATAAAGTTAGGCATAAATAAATAATAAGGATAAAAGCAGTAAATTTTGCACTAAAGTATTCAATAAACGCACTAGCATCTATTGAAATGCACCAAATTGGCAACCTGGTTTTTGGGTATTTTTAAATCATAATTATCATAATTAATTTACAACTAATCAATTTAATATTAAAATATAATGTATCGTTAAATTCCCATTTAAAATTATCGAAGTGGAATTAGTTTTCTTTATATTTTTTCTGCGATTTGGTCAAAATTAGCTAATTCAGTATTATATATATAATAATATCATAGATAGATAATCTTCATTACTTTCCTGAAAATAATTTTCTAAGTCAAAAAAATTTCTAAGTTCAGAAAAGTTAGTTAAGTTTTTTAAAGAAAAATTGTTTTAGTTGGCAAGCTTTTCTGGCCATATTCCAGAGCTTGCCACTACGAATTTTCTTAAAATCTTTACTTAACTTAACTTTTTCTAACTTAAAATTTTTTGAACTTAGAATTTTTTTTTTTTTTAAGAAAATATACACTGATTCATAATAAAATTTTTATGCTCATATATATATATTTTAATATGGTTTATATATATATGTACGCACTCTAATAATATATATAATTATTATTTATTATATAATTAAGTATATATATATAAATTTATATATTATATAATATATATATATATATAATGATCGATATATATTATATATTATAATTATACGTATATATATATAATATATCTATATATATATATATATAAATATTTAATTTATATATAGTTATATATTTTATAATATATATATATATATTATATATGTAATTATTGAATATAATGAATCTTATATATATATTATAGTATATATTTATAATATATATATATAATATATATTTAGTAATTATTAATATAAAGTTAGTATTATTGATAAGTATATTTTATTTGAGGTTAAACTGCATGTTATTATAAAGTTAATAAACACAATTAATCTACAATACTTGATCAAACTTACCTAACCTACTTAAATTTACAATGCATGGCAGCCCTAACCTTATAGATGCATGGGCAGCCCTAACCTTATAAATGCATGGAAGCCCTAACCTTATAAATGCATGGCAGCCCTAATCTTATAGATGCATGGTAGCCCTAACCTTATAAATGCATGGCAGTCATTAGTTTATAATATTATTATATATATATATATTATATATATATATTATATATATAAATATATATATATATATATATTATATATATATATATATTAATATATATATATATATATTATATATATAGTGTTTAATTTTACTTTTTCCGGCAGCCATAAAAAAATAACTAAGTCTACCTCGATTTTTATGGAAATTACGATGCATTGATATCTGTAATATTATCGATTAGTCTGTAAATTCGATTATTTGTAAAAATGATAAAATATAAAAAATCGGAAATCAGTCCTCTGTTCAACAGTTTATATGCATAGTTTTGTGTTATAAGCTTGGTGTAGTTGGTCAGAATAGTATAAAGTTTAGGAAATTGAATGTAAGTTGCTTTGTTTGATATATGCCAAAACGATGGAGTTTTGCTAGATTTTTTTTTTAGAAATTTTCAAACTCTAAATTTTGCACGAAAGAGATGTTAGAAATCTTTAAAAGATGTTCAATAGTAAAAGTTGAGAAATTTAAATTTTACTTGGCATAGAGTTGTAGTAAAGAGGTCATAAAGTTCCACTCCAAACTAATTGGTTGCCATAGTAATTAACTACAAAGATGAACTTTGCATTATGTTTTATTGTACAAGATGTACGTAGCAAAGGTATAATATACGTTGATTTTAGTGCAAAAAGAGTTGTAGACTGGTTTATTTTTTTCTGTGATATATATATATATATATATAATTTTATAATATATATATATATATATATAGTATCTATATATTATATATTTATATATCATATTATATATTTATAATATATATATATATGCATGATATAGTATATTATTTCAGCAGCTACTAAACAGTCTATCAGCTTAAAAGTTAGGGCTAGTTTTTACGGCACAGTGGATCAGTAAGTTTAAGGATATTTATGGCACAGTGAGTCAACAAGCCCAATAAAGTATTTACCTTTTTTAGGGGGCTCGAGCCAAGGGGGAGAGAGGGGGGACATTTCCATACCTGGAGGGGATGGTCGGAGGACCCCGCGACACCAAAGAGCAAGTGTTCCGGAGACCATCTGGAGGCGGGGGATTTATTCCATCCTAGAGGCGAGACCTCCGACTCCTGACATCGGGGGCGAACAACCGTGGGTAATTGCGTTAGCTGGATATAACCAGAAAAACAATTCAGAAAATGAGTACTACTTTGGAAATTTATTCGCAACAATCTATTCGAACTCTATAAATCTCAAAAAATTGGGACATTGATTTACACCTATATATAAATATATATATATATATATATATTATATATATATTAAATATTTATATTATTATATCATATAATATATATAGTATATTATATAATTATATATAAGTATATATTATAGTATACGGTATTAGTAATGTTGCGAAAATATCATTTTGATGTACTCAATTATATGAATTGAGTTATTCGAGCTTTAACTGTTCGAACTGGGATGTACGGAACCGGAAATTTCCGGGAACCGTCGGAAAGTTCCGGCCTGAACTGGACCGTTTGACTTCCGCGTACGCAGACCTTACATATTCTACTGAAAACTTATTTGATTAACAAGTGGAGTCCCTAAAGTTCTGGCATCTGTCATCACTCTATACTGTGGCTCTTAGTTTGTAAGCCAAAGATTTGGATAATGCAGATCAAATAAATTTAATATATATATTATATATATCCTATAAAGAATTACCGGTCTTCAAAGTGTCTGATATCCGGCCTTTTCAGAAAAGCTCCTTTTCAGGTCTGATCACTTTCAAGATCTGGTTTCATGTCATATGGAGTCATCTTTTGAAAACTGAACATTATTCATAAAAAATTAAACTCGGGATATTTTAGCTTCATAATTTATGGAAATATATTTATTAACTTAAATATATTAATCTTTACCCTCCTATGTAAATAAAATATAATGGTATATACATAACTGGTGAATGATAATTTTGAGATTTTTTTTATTTTTCCTCTTCTTTTAGCAAGTAATAGAGATTTTCTTATTTGAAATGCATTCGACGTTAAAATTTATGAATTTTTATTTTTTTTTATATAAATTTGTTTGCATTAATTGTATTATACTGAAAAATTCCTTTGAACTTAAACTCGGTATGTAAAATTATTGAATTTAATAACAAATATTTATGAAAAATACAATAAAAATGAAAAGAATGAAAAATACAACAAAAATTAAATATTTATTTACTAAATGAACATGTTCATAGTTTAGGAAACAAATTTTCAAACTTAAAATATAAGTTCCGTCTTTTTCCTACTATTCCTCCAATTTTTAAGATATTTTTTTGGGTAGTTAAAACTTAAGTTACAAAACTTCCATTAATATAATTGCTCTGCATAATTGACCTTTTCACATCAATTGTCCCAACTTAAATGGTCAATTTTGCTTTATTTATAAGAGAAAAGATACTACTTTTAAATATTTACTAAAATTTTAGGTCTCTGTCTTCTAAAATAATATCCAAAATGATAACCTCAAGATGTTGAATTTTTTTCGCTTTATTGGCAGTCGAAAATTTAAAAGAATAAATCTTTTTAGCAGGTAACCGAAATAAATCATTAGACAAGAGTGGTAATTCATTAATATGCTAACCTTTGAAAACTGCCATACCAATAAAATGACCTAAATTTAATGATAATAAAATGACTTTTGAAACTATTCTTTGTGTACTTACATTTTAGTCTTTTTTTACCCGTCATAAAAACTCTACATAGTGTGTTATACAATATACATTTTGTTACCACTTAAATCTATTGCAAAATTTCTTTCCTTCGAAGGGTTTTTATTACCTAATAAATAATTAGCGGTCAACTTTAAAGGTGCCATTTTACCTAAAAATCACCGTTTCTTAATTAACAAATTTTAACATAGCCTGCCCCTCTAATTATTTGTGGGGAGAGGAGTAAGAATCAGATGGGATACACAGATTCTTCTGACTTTAAATTTCTTTTAGGAAAAAAGGCTTTTCCTTCACATGCGGCTCTTAAAACTATTTAGTCTAAATAAATCTACCAAGTTATTATCATCTATAATATTATTATGTAGAGGAGTTCCAATTTACTAATCATTATTAATTACGAATAACTAAAACAACTTAAGCAAACTATTTTAATAATATTATAAATTGTTTGATGGAGTAGCTATGAGCGTTGGGAGAATTGGGAATGGTATTTCTCGGTGACTGTTCGGCATCTTTGTGAGCGCAGCACCAGATTTTTTCTCCCTCAGAGTTCTAATTTTCTACCCGATTTAGGGGGATTTACGAAATCTTTGAGATGATTTCGTAGATTGATTCGTTCACGGCTAAATAGGGCCGCCATTGGTGATGTTTCTTCTGATATAAACTTTCCCCTTTCCACCCCTTGAGCGGGGGGAAATTCTTCGATTGAAAACTCTCCTAGCAACCCTAGATTTCTAGGCCTCTTCTTCAGGCATTCTCTCTCTTCGAATTCCTTTCTTGTTTTTTCTTTTTTGTGAGGAACATTAATCTGACTCGCCGTGTTCTTCTTCATCCAAACTTACGGATAGGGAAAAACCATTCGGATGGTGAGCCATTAAAATTTGGCGCAATTTTAACTTTATTTCTTTTCCGTCCAGATGTGAAAGTTATTTTGGGGGTATGCTTGGAAGATCTTCTCTATTTTTTTCTCACTCCGGTACTAACGGTTGAATTTTGTGTAGCTTTCTTTCTCCTCTGTTTTCTATTTGGTACCCATCCCACGCACATGGGGGAATCGGTGCACCTCTCTAAAGAACGATTTTTCTTGAACTGTTTATGGGGTTTTCTCTTGAGGGGAGTCTTCTATTTCTCCTCTCTTCAAAGATTCTTACTCAGATGGGGTATGTGCCTTTTTATTTCCGGCATCCCGAGCCAGCTCTAAAGGTTTTCCTTTGTGCTTAAAATCCACTGAATGTAGGTGGATTTACTTTTGAAAGGAGCGTCTTTTGTCCGAGTGTAACGACTTATTCATTTGATTTTCTTTTTAATTAAAACTTAGGTCTGTAGTTTAACTTTCCCTTTTGATATAGTAATTATCAACACCAATTCACTGTTACTTATCTTAATTAGGCCGTTATTAGAAGGATTTGGGGGTGTCAGAGAGGTTCACCAGATTATGTACAGCGAGATGATCTCCTTAATTGTTAACAGACAATCAAGTTTTGCCCCAATTAGTAAATATTGTTTAAATAATAATTAGGATTATAAAATCTGATTTTTATTTTTAAATTTTTTTTAAATCAAACCCCTTTTATTTTTTTTTTTTGATTTAAACTGATATAATATATATTTCTTTTTATTTTATAAAATTCAATACCAGTGTTTTTATTAACTCAAAATCCACGTAAAACATGTTTAATATCCAACTCCATTAAATTAGATATTTTTTGAACGGATTCGCAGAAGGGGACACATTAGCTCCGTAAATCCCTGCTAGACAGGGCTGCGGAGCCGACAAGTCCTGCGAGCGCAAGGTTTTGGGTAGAAGCGTGAGCTCAGTAGCTGAAGCGAAACTTTTGAGGGGCTGGACCGGAGCCGGAGCTGCAGCATAGGTATAAATGAGCCGTGGCCGGAGCCAGAGGCCGGAGCTGAAAATTCTTTAGGGGGACCTGGAGCCGGACCGGAAGTCGGAGCAGCGCTAAAAACGACCGCTGCAAGGCTTCGGCAAATGCAAAATGCAAGTAATTAATTTATTACTACAGACTCACAGGGAATATATATATATATATAATATTACTATATATAATTATATATTATAATATTAATATACTATATATATATATAATATATATATATATATATATATATATATATATATATATTATTATATATAATATATATTACTATATATATATTATTAACTGTAGTGATCACCTCCAATCCTTAGATAGTTCTATAGTTTGTTTGACTGGAGAGTTAAGTGTGTCTGTTCAAGTAAAACTTTCAGAACACAATTTGATTACAATGATTGTTTAAGAACGATAAGTGGACTCTATTAGGTTTTTAGCAAGGCCAGGCATTCAAAGCATTGTATGGAAAACATGTACTTTCGGAACTCGGAGAGAGAGCTAAGCCTGACTTTAGACGGGAAATATTCATTAAAATAGTTTCAGAAGTACAGCGGATAAGCAAATAATAAAAAAAATAATTTCTTAAAGAGCTGTTCGTGCTATTAAAAATGGATGCTTGCACGAGGGGCAAAGCTCACAATTATTCTTGCCTATTATCATTAGATTATGTGGACGAGAAATAAAACAATATTAAAAACAGCAATAAAAAGTAATAAATAAATTATTTTAGTTTATCCAAAAATTTGTTATTGACGTTTTAAAAGAGTAAAATTCGAAATAATAAAGGGGCAAGTAATTTACGCTTAAGTTACGGATAACCCGATCAAACTGATCAGTGGCGACTGAGAAAAATTAAAATAAGAAGATAGGGTAGCGACGGATTTATATTGAAATGTCAACAGAGCCCGAGGAAGTAATAGTTGTTTTCAGAATGAACTTGATAAAACATAATAAATAAGACTATTGGTACCCGATGAGGGTGTGGATTTCAAATCGCTTTATCAGTTAGAGCATGCGTGATGGTCTTGTTTTTCGACACCAGAACTTCATACAGGCAATCTTTTAATAAATTGTAAGAGTAATTAAACTCCCAAATTTGTCTGCATCAGCAACGAAAACAAGAATAAGAACATAAGCTGGAAAAGTGGCGAATCTTAGATACAGAGGCAAACCAAGACGGGAGGTAACATATCTTATGCTCGAAAGGGCTTCTTCCAACTAAAAGACCCATATATTAGTATGATGGTTTGCCGCGTAACCTCACCTAGGACTTTCGTCTCTCCGATAAGTCAGTGGGAACATTGGAAACCTCAAAGAATTATTAAACTCTCACACCTATACTTTAACAACATAACTCTTAAGTAGAAGACTTTATTGCATAGAATATAGTTTATGAGCGAGATGGATTTTACAAATGACATTATAAATACATTCCATGGAATAGACAGGGAAAGAATGTTACACATGAGAATAACAAAATATTTTTGTTCGACCATCTTATGGTACTGATCCCATCGCGCAGAGTTCAGACATCGTTCCCTCAGAACTGATAGATCTGGTGATTAATAAGCTACGGAATGTTTCTTGTGAAGATCAGAATCCGGGTCGGGAGTTGGGATTATCGGAGGAATCCTCCATTGTGGTATCTGGTCAAGATGAAGAAGTAAAATTTGCCAAGCGATGCGGACCAATGGAGCGCAATGCGAAAAACGATGATTCCGATAAAAGACACATCCTAACAGTAAAGAAACCCTTCTAACCCTCAAAAACTCTCTAGAGAAAATAACTAAAAAGAATTCATAAGGACGATTAGATGAACTTAAAGAAAATCGAGCGAAATTCGCATATAGTAACAGTATTAACGAGGCAATCCTGTCAGCTCATAGGCAAAACTCAGATTTTGTAAGTATAAGGCTTAACAATACAGCTGTATGGCCCTCCTGCAAGTCAAATGAATGTTGAGAGCTTTTACTTTTCTGCTTATAAAAAGTAATAAAATTCGCGATCCTAAGAAGGAGAACTATCGGTATAAAGGAGTGAGGGTTTATATATGAAGAAAGTTCTTGATTTTTAAGTATAGAACACATTGTTATTTTAAATTATATATAATTTATATTTATCACTATATGTCTTATTACAGGCAGTTATCTCACAAGAGTAAAATTTCTATTTATTTAAAAATTTATAGTGAGCTTAATTGAAAGTTGTAAATATATATATATATAATGAACTAATATAATAAAAATAAGGTATATTATATATACGTTATATACGATATTATAATATAATATATATATGAAATATAATATATAATTAAATATATTATAGTTATACTAAGTATATGTTGTCATATATTAATACTACCTTAATATATAAATAATATTAAACTTTTTGTAATAGGTAACATAGTGATATGGTTTGTAAATCCCATTGTAACCCTTTATTAGATGAGATGAGTCTGGTAATACCAGGGAGGTATAAAGGGGTTCAATAAATCTACACCTATAGGATCAATTATATTACAAATATATAACAATAGATGAAAGTTGTGCGTTTATGTAGCACACAAAAAAGTTGATAATATTATATTAAGCAAGGAGGTAAAATATAGATAGAAGAAAAATATGATATTATATATAAAATAAGCATATTTAATGTATATATATATCTATATTCATAACTAATCATATAATGAGCTACTATAACCTAACTACAAGTACGCATAATATATTAAGTATTATCACTAGTCATATAACACAAATTATGAATAACTTCCTTTTAAAGCACTAGCATTCGTTAATCTCCTTTTCAGAGGGCTAGACATGGGGGTGCGGGAGAAGGAGTACGTCTAGAATCGAGAACTTAAGGAACCGAGGCCTTTACCCCAACAATCAGCCATACAATCGATTTGTTACGCAGTATCGAGTTTAATTCATGCTCATCGACATGCTAGATAACATTCTAATTAGGTTCAGCGGAAGAGATTGACCCGCTTATCAACACATAAATAGTCGGTGAGTTCAACCTCACTACGTCCTACGTGACAACGAGGCGTTCTTGGTATATCCATTGCTACACGAGGGTACTCATATTATAATATATATTAATTATAATTATATTATATATATTAATATATTAGATTATATTATATATTATATTATATAATATATAGTATAATATAATATTAATATATATATATATATATATAATATATCAATATCTATATATATATATTATATATATTATATAAATATATTAATATATATATAATTAATAATATATATATATATTAATAATATATATATAATAAATTATGTATAATATAAATGCATAAATATATACGTATAATATTATAAATTACCTATAATAATATATTAGTACTTTTATTTACAAATAATAAGTGATGTATTTATTCTTTGGTATCGTCCTTTTGGATTTAAATAATCGTTATTATATAAACATATTATATTATTAGATTGAATAATAAAAAGATCTGATAAGATTATGATAAAATATATGGTAATGCATGATATGACAAACGATGTGAATCAGTCTTGGTCGTAACGGGTACTGCAGCTCTACTAGTGTCAATAAGAGAATTATTTGTAAACTTTTACCTTCTTTTAAAGTCAGAGACTCGCCGTATTTAAGGAGAAATATATAAATAACATTCATGAGATAAAAATTATAAATTAAAGTTAAAAATATAGATAAAGTATTCTTAATAATAATAGATAATTAGATATTAAATTACATATATCACATAATTACATCATTTAATACAAATAGATAGGAGACCTTCTATTCTTAGTTTAGATTAGAGTAGATAATAATCATATTCAATCTATAATACATAATATAATATTATAGTAATATCTTTTTATTAAAAAATCACTATAAATATATCAATACATCATAAAATAATTAAGTGTAATAATTATTCATAAAGATTATGTATACATCAAAATGTAATATTAATAATATAGGTTTTTTAAAAATGATTATATATAAGCTAATTCACTATGAATATTACGCACTCAATAGGTAATGACCTCACCCTCATAGATATTTTATAATAAAAAATATAAAATATATACATTTCATATATATATTATCACTTAAAATATGTTATACAAAATTTAGGAAAATGACTACCTTATCGGTTTGAGCGGAATACGTAGGGAAATGGATGTAGATGCGTTTTAAGATCTATCAATTTTTTGTATGGCATACTGGACTAATAGATAAAGATAAGCAGTATTATATAAGTCTCTTCATTAGAGAAATAAAATTGATTATTTACGTAAATTGATAGAAGGCGGTTCTATTGACATTCAATAATGGTGAGATTATATATCAAATTTATGGACAGGTTAATTAATTATTTTCTTATCGTATTTTTCTTAAATCTTACTTTTATAAAAAAATATTTTCTGTTTTTATATTCCTAAGTTCTTAAGTATAATTATGTCATTAAAAAAACACATTCATATTTTCACTCGATTATTCTCACAAAAATTTTGTAAAGAGTTTATGATTCATGAGTGTAAAAGGGTTCGGAAACCGAGTCGGGGACATGAAATTTTAAGGAGTCGAAACGGGAGTCGGAGCCGGGTATCTTAAATGCTGGAGGCCGGAGTAAGCTATCGGAGCTCGATAAATTTTAAAATGAGTCGGAAGCCGATCCGAGGTTGAATATTTAAAGTGATGGAGTCGAGCCCGGGAAAAGAAATTTGCGCACGACTCGGCAGCCCTGCTGCCTAGATTCAACGCACGCAATTCCTTTTATTAAATTGTATTATAATATTGCCATGCATCATTAATCATTATCTTCTTTAAATAAAAACTTATACTGAAGATCACTAAGTACGTGTGAGGCTTATTATTATATAATATTTGTTTATATTAATGGGGTCAGTATATCTGCTGCGGGTGAGTTGAGTAGAGAGCCGATTGTCTGAGGAGGTAAAACTGGCTATATTGACGTACTTTGCTTGACGCTTTGTATGATCCGAGAGAGAGAGCTGACTCGCTCCTTTATGTGGCCTGTGCGACCTTTTTGGCGGTTGAACCGGCTCTTAGAGAATTTTTGCTTTCAGGAAATCGTACTAAGAAGTGGTGCTTGTGAAGACCCGTGAATTATTTGGAGAGAAGAGAGTGATTGCTGGCAAATAGTCTATCTATTTGTAGAGAAAAGTCAATCACCTGGCCCACATTTTCATTTTTAGAGCTAAGCACAATGTTTTTGTTTGGCAACGAACTCTGAAATTTTTTGCAAACACTTTTCTGACGAAGAGAGGAGTTGCGGCCAGGTTGAGATGCATCAAACTCGAGCTTGATACTCGCACCGGCACTCACCTAATTTTATTCGAATCACCAATTCTCCTTTTGTTCTTCCATTGGGTAAATTTTATTCTCTCTCGCACACACGGATAATTTTTTGGCCACACTTTATGGGCTTAGCCGTTTTATTATGGAATGTCATTAACTTGGTTAATACCATTAATTTCGGATTCTCTTGGAGTTGGATCCAGACTCCATGTGGATCCGATTTTTTTTAGCCACAGGTGGAAATGTCTCTGAGAGAGCACAGACCCAGTATTGAGGGGCTTAAGCTCCTTTTTTGATGTGTTACGTTGTATATATTGTCCCTGACTTCTTCTCTCCCATAATAGCTGAGTAAAGTACACACCTAATGGGTCTATTTCTTGGTCTCTCACTTTCTACTGGTCAATTTTTTTGTAACTTTCTTTTACGGAAGGTCTTGTTTGATGTCTTGAACCTTGTGATTTGAGCATGGATGAATATTGAGCGGTCCTTGTATTTTGTGATCCAATATAGTATTACCTGGGTTAATTTTTGGCTCATAACACGCACCATCTGTATGTTTGCCCCACTTTTTCGTAGCCTTCCACTCAGGTCGACATGATTTTACGAGATGCCTAAGAACTTGAACGCATGTTATTGGATCTACTCCTCTATAACATTACAGAGACACATATACAAACAACACAACAACACAACTCCACATACAATACACACATGGATCAAGAATTTCGTCATCCTCATCTAATTAGTTTACGTAAACAACTCAAACACACACATCTGTCAGTGTATACAATCAAAAAGCCAGAGATCGCACTTAACATCACTCTTCATAGTATATTGCGACACTTACAATATTACACGTATATGTAACACGTACAAAACACACTAGCACTCAAGTCCTTTGTGGTCCCTCTAGATCAATTTTGACCCACCGTAACTTCTTTATTGGTCATATTCACCTAGTTCGCGTCAAGACCTATATTTGTTCGAATACACCGTTAATACCCTCATTTGGCTCTTCCACATGGAGGTGCGACAGTTATAGATGAAACGCCAAATTTGTCGTTGAGCTCACAACCCGAGTCTAGAATTGGTATTGCGCGTACGTGTATTCAGGATTTGGATGTCGAATCAGTTTAGCGAATCGCACTCAAATAAACCTCGAGAGTCTTGTGATGCGGGATCCGCCAACTTTGACTCAACTTTAATGACCCCACCCTCTTTTTATAATGCTCATCATCTCTTTGTTTGAATGGATCAAACATTGATGCTTCTTAACCTCTTTTAATAGCGCAAGCGTATGAGCACTGAGTGTCTATTTGTAGATGTACCTATTTGGTAGGTTTTCAGCTCATTGATAAGATCTCAGCATTATTTTTAATTAGATTTTGAGGCTTCCTAAATGCCTTCTGGTACTGGTCTCTGCCGCCCAATAACGTAACAGAGAGTATCTAAGTGTGTATATACTTAACTTAGTGTTCTGATGTGTTATAAAGAAACATCATTCTGACATTAGTGAGTCGCTGCTATGGTTGAGTGCCAAGGGAATAAAGAGTATGCTCACAGTTGTGAGTGCTCAAATGGAGAGCAATCAAGAGTAGGAAAATTGATTGCCTAATGTAGGAGGCAAGGCGAAGGTAGAGGCCAAACATCAAATGGGGTCCGAAAGATGACTGCCCTCTAATAGTCGCCTAAGTGAGCTTGCCATTTTTCCAACGCAATATTTACTAAACTCCCTGAGTCCTAGTTATAGCGCCTAATATGGGTATCCCTACCCCTAGGTTATAAGTGTTATATGAAGATATACTTCGTATATTAGGTGTTAATACTTAACACGTTAGCTAGAATGCAATTTCCTACTTTATTAGTTAGTATTGTGTTTCTACCACTCTGTATAGCCTATATATATGATATTATTGCAGACTCACACAACCCATGCACAACAACATACACTATAACACTCTAATACACACATTCACTATGACAACTTTATACACAGCGATGAACACATATTGTAAGTACACTTACACTTCATATAGCCTCCAGCTTACATTAAACCATTATGAGCAATTAAACTCATGAACACTCACACACAGTATACAACATACTACTTCCTCCTATATTCACTATTCTAGTATATTATTGTATGTTTTCCTGAAACATTAAACCCACATATTATTATTGCTCTTCACTCATTGGGTGGTGCCTTTGAGCAATTTAATGCCTCCAGAATTATGAGAGCACATTTGCCCTTCTAACTTTGAAGGTATACAATCTTTTGATTAAAATTTAACTTATGAGGAGATGGACGTTCATCTCTTTGATACCTATCTATATCATGAATGGTTCTCTCGTCTACGATAGCAGTTCTAGGTATAATCTATAACACTGTTTCTACTACCCCTCGGGCATCATAGACAACCATGCTGCGGAAAGTATATGAGACCTGTTTGTACCAATAGTTTCACTCAAGCTCGATCAGCACCACAGGTTCAAGTGCACAGAGCATCGAATAATCGAGATAGACTGAGACTCAGCTGTAAAGCCATAAAGTACACTGTTTTTAAAAAAGAGTTCGTAACCACATTTGCGTCAAAAGGTAATAGGAGGAGCCACCGCAAACCACATGCGGAAGGTTGTCTCGACCTATCACGCCAGCGCTACCACACACCGCCGCCGTCGTCCCCGCTGCCGCTCCGCTGTGCGTCGTTATTCTACCAGCTTAGGCGCAAATCAAAGTTTCCGCGTTCCGAGCCACGAGCCGACGTAGACTACTGACAAGAAGCCGCGATAAATATTTCTAGAGCGTGAATGAAAAATATTACATATACCTAAATATAATCATGTTTAGAATCATTTTTATTTACATACTTAAACATTTCAAAGAATTTCCTTTCAAATATACTGAATACTACTTACATATTTATTTCAGTACTTAAACATTTTTAATTAAAAACAGTTATCGAGCGAAACTAACTTTAAACTGTAAACTCAATACAAGACTTAAAAGCTAGTAAATCAGAAAGTAAAATCAAATAGAGGGTTCTAACACCTAAGAGAGGATTATACCACTTACTGTTAAAGCTTTACTGCTTTAATAAAATTTCTAGCTTTAGAACACTGAGGCACTTTAAACTCACTGCTTTGATACTGCTTAATTATACTCAAATAAACTCATAACTATATCCTTAAAGCGAGTGTCAGTAAATTCAGTAATATATCAATAAGAGGTGTTACGTCAACCTAATGGATTAGAGTAAGCAGAATGCTTTATGAGGTTTGTTAAAGCAGGTAAGCAGAAAGTTAATAGCAGTAAAGCCAGAAGTTAGCAAAAGCAGAAAGATTAAAACAGATACCAGCAGTAAAACATAGCACTACTAATCCCCTAGGAACACCTCTATTGATGTTACCTGGATCTTTACTGCTATTAAGGTATGTAATGTTATAAATATTAGTTAAAGCAGTAAAACATGTTGAAGCAGTAAAACTAAAACATGAGTGTAAGCAGTAAAACATGAGTTAAAGCAGTAAAGCAGTAAAAACAAAGCAATACTATCCCCTAGTTTAGGTACACCTCTATGATTTACCTGATTTACTGCTTAAGGGTATTGTGAACTGATACTCAAGTATTTCTTGTCAAAAGAAATGCAATAAAAGTAAGCAGTAAAACAAAGCACCCACTACACCCCTTGGGTGTAGTAAACAATCTAGTTGATTTACTGATTTACTGCTGTTATCTATGATAATTTTATGTGTTTTTAATAAAATTTCGGTTTTTATCAATGTAAAATGAGATGACATAAGTCAATTAAACGAAATTCTTTGAATAGTTTTACATTGATATCAGTATTTTTCGTTCACGCGGGAAATTTTGCGTCTGCGGACGCACGCGGCGGCGGTTACGCGGAAATATGTCGCCTGCGGGCGCACGCGGAACGCGGAAATATTGCGCTGCGGGCGCACGCGGCGGGCGGTTTCGCGACAGTGTTCACCTGCGGACGCGGACTCCGAAACGCTGAAACGTTTGCGTCACTGTCTCAACTGTGTACTCTTTAGACTATATATTCTTCATGCTATAAGCGTGTTTATAAAATACAACTGCGTAGTACGGAACATTCTAGTCAGATTGTAATGTAGCACCCTATATCGGTTCCTCATACCTTATCTACCTAGGGGTAGACACCCATATTAGGGGGCTATTCTAGGCTCAGGGGGGCTAGAAAAGGGCTTTGAAAAAGTGGGCACTGCAGTTGCACTACTTGTGCACCCACTTGGCACTATGGTGGCATCACTTGGCCTATTGGCATCACTGTGGCACTCGTTGCACTCACCTTGGCACCATTGGCACTCATTGGCACCACTTGGCGACTCACTTGGCACTCCCCTGGCACTCATCTAATACTCATAGACACTAATAAGACATCCTAATACTTCTTACGGTATTGGGAACATCAAAGCATCAAAGTAGCGTGGTCAAAATTGACCATGGTAATATGGAAGGGTCAAGCTGAAATATCATGGTCAAGACAAGGGTTTAAGACAAAAAGGGCTAAGTCCCTAAAGGAACGGACAAAAAAATTACCGTGGGTAAAATTACCTATGGACGACCAAAGGGTTGGAAGTGTGTTTGTGAACGTGTGATAAGTGTAAATGTAATGTCATATGGGTAATGTAAGTGTCAAGTGAATGGTTGTATAGTGTCATGAGTGAATGTGTGTATATAAGTGTGTGTGTGTGTGTATGAAGGTAGTGTGTGTGTGTTGTGTGTGTGTGTTTGTGTGTGCTGTGTGTGTGGTGTTGTGGTGTGTGTGTGTAGGTGATCAAGTTAGATGAATCCATACATGCGTTCTAAGTCTAGCGAACGAAATATGTTGATCGGTGGGGCACGGAGTGGCAGAAAATGGCGTGGCCAAATGAGCCCATGGTGTATGGCAAAGGTAAGGCCTAAATATCTGGTCAAACAAGGTTAAGACCATCAAGAAAAGGGCTAAGCCCCCCTAAAGGAAGGACAAATAATTACCGTGGGTCAAAAATGACCCTTGAAGGACAAATAAATTAAACCGTGGGTCATAAATTGACCACATGTCTCTGTGAAGCTTTGGAGGCAAGGGAGGACAAAAAGGGTTAAGACATCAAAAAAATAGGGCTAAGCCTCCTAAATGAAGATAAAAGAATTACCGTGGGCAAAAATGACCCATGGTCGAAAAAATTAGGCGTAAAATAGGGGGGGCAATACTTACAACGGTTGCTTACGCAACCGTTCGGCGCAAACCCTTCTTTCGAAGGGTTGCAAAAAAGTCAACGGGTTGCCGAACAAATTGGGGTTGCCGAAAAATTGGGTTTGCCAAAAAATGAGGGTTGCCAAATGGGTGCCCGGAAAAATACCGTGTGGCCAAATGACCCATGGAAGAGCCAAAGGTGGTCGGAAAGCTTCCCTAAGCTGTCTGAGGAAAAAGGTCAAAGCCAGTAATTTGGGCTCCAAAAAAGTCAGGCTGGGTCAAGGTCAAAGGTCAGATCAAGG